>CM067322.1:33383024-33669633 GCA_034231615.1 Meghimatium bilineatum
GGAGGTGTACCTTGTGGAGGGAGTCTACTGTACATTTTTTTCTTGTACCCACGAATCCTGCAATACATCCTCCCCTTTTTTCGCCCCTCTTTAATCATGATTAATTTCGCAGTTCTCGTGTCTTATTTTATTTTATTTCTCATCTTTATTTGTCATGCCTTCTTTGTTGTTTTTTTCGTATGTACTTTATCTTCCTTCTATGTTTACACTCCCTATATCTTCTGCTGTTATGAACTTTGTTCACGATCTGTAATCATATAACCATTATTTTGAGCATCCTTTAATTCTACCTTTCAGTTTAATTCCAATTGGATAAGACATTTAACATAATTAGAAATAATTTTTCTTTTTCTTTTATTGTACACGTTCTTTTATGTTTTGTTTATCTCTTTATCCTGATATTGTAATTATCTACCGCCTTCTTTTTCTTTCTTTCATCCTATCTCCTTTATTATCTCCTTTTCCTTCCTTCCTCCTACCTTCTTGTAATACGATTGTGCTGCTGCCAGTTTGCGTTCTGAGAAAGAGTTTTCCTTTCAAAAAGAATGTCTGCTGAATATATATTTTAATATATATTATATATATATATATATATATATATATATATATATATATATATATATATATATATATATATATATATTATATATATATATATATATATATATAATATATATACATATATATATATATATATATATATATATATATATATATATATATATATATATATATATATATATATATATATATATAATATGTATATATATATATATATATATATATATATATATATATATATATATAATATGTATATATATATATATATATATATATATATAATATGTATATATATATATATATATATATATGTGTGTATAATATATATATATATATATATATATATATATATATATATAGATATATATATATATATATATATATTATATATATATGTATATATATATATATATATATGTGTGTGTATATATATATATATATATATATATATATATATATATATATATATATATATATATGCACATACGTATCAAAAACGTTAAGGACCACTAGCTAGGAAAATAAACCAAAAATTTAGAGTCTTTAAAGCAAAATTTCCTCAAATTAATTTTCTGTAACAAAATATATACATTCACTATTTGTTGCATAGGTCACATGCACAGCATGTGACTATTATTAAACTGAGAAAACATGCTGATTAAACGCTAAGACGCCAGAATCTCAAAATGTGGGTGTTTTTAACGATGTCGGAGCAGGAAAACAAAATGCATTAATAAAAAAGCATGTCGTCCTTAACTTTTTTGGTAGGAAGGATACATACATATGTTGTGTGTGTATATGTATAATCATGATCCATATATATAGCCCCCATACTAACAATGATTATTAACGCTTCGAAAGCGTAAGTTGTTTGTTTACTAATGGTTTGCCTCATATGGTCGAGGCCCGATATTAGGACTGGCCTGAGTCAACGTAGGACTGGTGTCCATATCGGTTATATCAGGGCGTTCGCGTAATTTGTTTTCACGCCTGACATGCTTATATACATCGTGTGCAGAGTTCAAATCGAGACACAAACATGTTTTATTGTATTTCACATTTAATACCAACTGGTTATATATGGTTATTTCATTAATTCTAATATAAACATATTTGTGTACATACTTTATATAGACAATTTGCACATTTTTGGTTCAATTGGGCTGAAAATATTTCTGCATTATGTCGTTGTGTTTATAAAATATTTCTGCATTATGTCGTTGTGTTTATAAAATATTTCTGCATTATGTCGTTGTGTTATAAATATTTCTGCATTATGTCGTTGTGTTTATAAAATATTTCTGAAAATTTCATGCATATCTGTCTACAATTTTCAGAGTTACACATTTTTAAACAACGGGATGCATTTGAAACGCACTATGCTAACATATTTTTGGAAAAATAAAATAAATCGTTTTAGTGTCGGTTTGAATCAAACGGTTATCTTTAATTTTCATGTCAGTAATTTAATTTTCTCCCGCATGTATCCTAATTGTTGTAAGTTTTTTATAAATCATATAGTTAGAGGTGTGGACCAAGATAAATAGTCAATGCCTGGATAGTACTTCAACGAACGTTCTTGAAAATAAGAATATATTATTTATTTCCGTTTATAATGTGAGTTGCCTATTATCGATGATGAGATATGTGGCCTAGATCTACGTAAAACAGTACCAAAAACATGTATTAAAACTGTAGCAAAACAATTCAAATACTATAGATCAGAGGTGGGCAAACATTTTGTGCAGAGGGCCGCATTGAAAATTGTAAAGCTATTTGAGGGCCGCATATAATATTATGTATATATATATTTAAATGATGTTAAATTGGGAAAAAAATATTGTATATATAATATATAAGAAAGTCGAATTAGAATTCCAACGCTTTCTGTGTAATATTAATGGGGGAAAAATCATTTTTAACAATCGTTTGTTTATTTAAAAATTTGTTTGAGGGCTGCAAAATATCCAATGGCGGGCCACATGCGACCCGCAGGCCGTAGTTTGCCCACCCCTGCTATAGATGATATTCATAAACAATGTATCTGCAAACTATGTAGACATATATTTAAATATACTTTATTAAAGTCCATTTTGGGTAATTTTTTTCCAGGTTTTTTCTAGTTCTCTCGAAATTGTTCGTTTAGGAAGAAAATATCTATGCATCTCTACATTCAAATTATATAAAATGTTGAGACACGCGTTTATGATATAGTTGTGTTGATGCCTAGCAGAATTGTTTATGATTATAATTGTGGTGATGCCCTAGCAGAATTGTTTATGATATAGTTGTGGTGATGCCCTAGCAGAATTGCTTATGATGTAGTTGTGGTGATGCCCTAGCAGAATTGTTTATGATGTAGTTGTGGTGATGCCCTAGCAGAATTGTTTATGATGTAGTTGTGGTGATGCCCTAGCAGAATTGTTTATGATATAGTTTTGGTGATGCCCTAGCAGAATTGCTTATGATATAGTTGTGGTGATGCCCTAGCAGAATTGCTTATGATATAGTTGTGGTGATGCCCTAGCAGAATTGTTTATGATATAGTTGTGGTGATGCCCTAGCAGAATTGCTTATGATATAGTTGTGGTGATGCCCTAGCAGAATTGTTTATGATATAGTTGTGGTGATGCCCTAGCAGAATTGCTTATGATATAGTTTTGTTGATGCCCTAGCAGATTGTTTATGATGTAGTTGTGGTGATGCCCTAGCAGAATTGCTTATGATGTAGTTTTGTTGATGCCCCTAGCAGAATTGTTTATGATGTAGTTGTGTTGATGCCCTAGCAGAATTGTTTATGATATAGTTGTATTGATGCCCTAGCAGAATTGCTTATGATATAGTTGTAGTGATGCCCTAGCAGAATTGTTTATGATATAGTTGTATTGATGCCCTAGCAGAATTGTTTATGATATAGCTGTATTGATGCCCTAGCAGAATTGCTTATGATGTAGCTGTTCTGATGCCCTAGCAGAAATATTTCCACGTTTTAAAATGTCAGATCTACGACAATTATAAATATACAAAGAAGCTTAAATTGTGTTAATTCTTGGAATGAACATTTTTTAAATGCATAATAAATAAACGTCTTTATCAACTGTTATTCCGCTAGAGCCTTCGGTGCAATCTTTAATGATTCTATATGTATTTTCAGTGAGATCTTTGCATAAATAACATAGTCGTCATCAGTGCTTTATACGCCCGTGTGTTGCCGGGCCCGAAAGGGGAGTAAAGAATAGCAACACTGTTTACCTTCCATACATGTCGCAAAAGGCAACTAAGGAGGTTATGGGATAGAGTTGGCTGTCCCGTCCAATATATAGGATCAGTGACCGAAAGCCATGCTGACGCCAGATATGTCAAGCCAAAAGGAGCAGATATCGCAGGAATGCAGTAAACCATGACACAACGCATTCCGTTCTTCGGACTACATCATGCTAATCTGCAGGAGTTTGAGAACGAATGCAGAAGAAGAAGTGCTTTATAGAAGTAAGCATATATGTTTATTCATTATATCCTTGATTACATGCATATTGGATAGATAATTTTCATACATTACATGTTCATTATGTTTAACAATATCAACCCATTCTATCACAATACCCATAGCTGCTTGTTTTTAAAATAGAAACATCAGTGTTTTTCCTATCCAACTACCTTAGATTCTCTCAGAATGTCTGTATTAGTGATTTATTTGGTACATGGTATTCTGAAAAATATTCAGTAACTAGCATGCTGTTACAAATGCTGAAATTTTGTTTCTCACGTTATTGGTGACTATCCTAGATTCACATTCATATATTAGAGGTTGCATATCAGGAATATATGAACTCACATATTGCAAGTTGCATATCGAGAATATATGAACTCACATATTGCAAGTTGCATATCAGGAATATATGAACTCACATATTGCAAGTTGCATATCGAGAATATATGAACTCACATATTGCAAGTTGCATATCAGGAATATATGAACTCACATATTGCAAGTTGCATATCGAGAATATCTGAACTTACATATTGCAAGTTGCATATCGAGAATATATGAACTCACATATTGCAAGTTGCATATCGAGAATATATGAACTCACATATTGCAAGTTGCATATCAGGAATATATGAACTCACATATTGGAAGTTGCATATCGAGAATATATGAACTTACATATTGCAAGTTGCATATCGAGAATATATGAACTCACATATTGCAAGTTGCATATCAGGAATATATGAACTCATATATTGCAAGTTGCATATCAGGAATATATGAACTCACATATTGCAAGTTGCATATCGAGAATATATGAACTCACATATTGCAAGTTGCATATCAGGAATATATGAACTCACATATTGCAAGTTGCATATCGAGAATATATGAACTCACATATTGCAAGTTGCATATCAGGAATATATGAACTCATATATTGCAAGTTGCATATCAGGAATATATGAACTCACATATTGCAAGTTGCATATCGAGAATATATGAACTCACATATTGCAAGTTGCATATCAGGAATATAGGAACTCACATATTGCAAGTTGCATAACGAGAATATATGAACTCACATATTGCAAGTTGCATAACGAGAATATATGAACTCACATATTGCAAGTTGCATATCAGGAATATATGAACTCACATATTGCAAGTTGCATATCAGGAATATAGGAACTCACATATTGCAAGTTGCATATCGAGAATATATGAACTCACATATTGCAAGTTGCATATCAGGAATATATGAACTCATATATTGCAAGTTGCATATCAGGAATATATGAACTCACATATTGCAAGTTGCATATCGAGAATATATGAACTCACATATTGCAAGTTGCATATCAGGAATATATGAACTCACATATTGAGAACATGTACATTACTAGAAAAGTTGTGTTATTTTGTCGCAAAATAGCTGTATGTGTTTCATTTGTATCAGTTTATTTGATGCAATGACCAGTCTCTGTCTGACTTCTTCATAACAATGTTCGTTGCTAGATACGTATAACCCACTGAAGACGGATGTGTCGGACCAGTGGTGCAGATAAAACGGCGACACAACGCATTTCCATTCTCTGGACTAGTGTAGCAAATAGTCTTGCTATACAACACTTGAGATACAATCAATCTCTTGGACCAGTGAATATAACAAAGGAAGAATTAGAAGCGCTGGGGGAGTATGACATATAAATAATAAACAACATGCTAAATGGCATCTATAACAGTGGCGATATTCCATCTGATTTATTGCAATCAATATTCATAGCCTTACCGAGGAAACCTGGTGCAGTAGAATGTGAAGATTCAGTTCACCAAGATCCTACTTCGTATAATCACGAGACGTGTTATGAGATAAATTAAAACCAGAAATTGTAGAACAATGTTGATTTGTTGAAGGAAAATGCACAAGAAATGCGCTATATATAATAGAAATATTGGTGGAGAGGGCAATAGAAATACAATAGACCTGTACTTGTACTTATAGATACTAATCTTTTGCGTTCGTTCTCAAACTCCTGCAGATTAGCAGGATGCAGTCCGAAGAAGGAATGCGTTGTGTCTTGGTTTACAACATTGCTGCGATATCTGCGCCTTTCGGCCTGACACATCCTACTTCAGCATGGCTTTGAGTCACTGACCCTATATGGAATGGGACAGCCAACTCCATCCCATAATCTCCTTAGTCGCCTTTTACGGCATGAGTTGAAGGCAAACAGTGTTGCTATTATTTGCTCCCCTTTCGGGTCCCGGCAACACAAGGGCGATAGATTATAGTAAAACATTTGACAAGGTGAAGCATTCAGACATGACAAAATTCTTAGAAAACTCAGTGTTGATGGGAACGATCTAAACATGGTAATAAATATGTATTGGAAACAAACAGCTACGATGACGGCTGACAGTAATGTAGAAGAATTCCATAAGATAGAGATGTGCGTCAGATGGGCTTTAACTTGGATGTGTAATGTCACCAGATCGTTTCTCCCTATATACAGAGGATGTTATGCACATCATAGAAAGCATGCCAGAAATAGCAGATATCTAAGTGATTTAAAGAATATCTAAATATCTAAAGGAATATCTAAATGATTTAAGGAATATCTAAATGATTTAAGGAATATCTAAATATCTAAAGGAATATCTAAATGATTTAAGGAATATATAAATATCTAAAGGAATATCTAAATGATTTAAGGAATATCTAAATATCTAAAGGAATATCTAAATTATTTAAGGAATATCTAAATGATTTAAGGAATATCTAAATATCTAAAGGAATATCTAAATGATTTAAGGAATATCTAAATATCTAAAGTAATATCTAAATGATTTAACGAATATCTAAATATCTAAAGGAATATCGAAATGATTTAAGAAATATCTAAGTGATTTAAGGAATATCTAAATATCTAAAGGAATATCTAAATAATTTAAGGAATATATAAATATCTACAGGAATATCTAAATGATTTAAGGAATATATAAATATCTAAAGGAATATCTAAATGATTTAAGGAATATCTAAATATCTAAAGGAATATCTAAATGATTTAAGGAATATCTAAATGATTTAAGGAATATCTAAATATCTAAAGGAATATCTAAATGATTTAAGGAATATCTAAATGATTTAAGGAATATCTAATTATCTAAAGTCATATCTAAATGATTTAACGAATATCTAAATATCTAAAGGAATATCTAAATGATTTAATAAATATCTAAATGATTTAAGGAATATCTAAAAATCTAAAGGAATAACTAGGTGATTTAATGAATATCTAAACATCTAAAGGAATATCTAAATGATTTAAGGAATATTTAATTTCTAAAGGAATATCTAAATGATATAAGGAATATCTAAATATCTAAAGGAATATCTAAATGATTTAAGGAATATCTAAATATCTAAAGGAATATCTAAATGATTTAAGATATGCTGATGATACAGTTCTAATTGCAGAGAACGAACAAGAACATCAAGCCCTGTTTGACACGGCAGTACAAAAGAGTAAAAACAAAGGCTGTCTATACAAGAAGAATAAAAAACAGACATAATGGTTGTTTCAAAGAAAATACACACCGTCAACGTGTAGAATTAGTATCAACGATGCTAAATTAATCAAGTGGATAAATTCAAGTATGTTGGCACCATTTTAACATCAGGTGGTAAGTGCTCCAATGAGATCAAGAACAGGATAGCACAGACCAAATCAACATTTCAAAAAATAAGAAATGTTGTATGCAATGGATTAACATCAATTCATACGCGAGTTCGAGTGCTAGGATGTTATATTGAGCCAATCCTTCTTTATGGGAGCGAATCATCGACAGTAAACAATAGTGTCCAAGATAAGATGGAGGCAACTGTATGTGGTTTTTAAAAAGAATGATGAAAGTTCCATGGTCAACAAAGCAAACTAAAGTAGATGTTCTCAGATATGCTGGAATAAAATGACAAATTATAGCGAAAATTAGAAACAGACAATCAAGATGTTTAGGGCCTGTGATGAGGAAAGTAAAACTTGAAACATTTAGTAACCACCAGAAAGATAAAGGGAAGAAGAGATAAAAGAAGACACAAGATGAGCATGCGCGTGCGGTTGCTTCTGTGGGTCTCAAAAATGGCTCACTAGACATACCACCCATGCAACAGAAAACCTTAGTAGATGACATGCCTTTATATTGAGCTTATCTTCTTATAGAAGCTTCATGTCACGTCATCTATACAATCCCGTAGTCGTAACCTTTGATAACAGTTACCATGTTGTTCTGACAGGCCGACGTTGTGCTTGAACTAGTTATGGGCACGGCATCGGTGGGCGGAACAACAAAGAACCTGTCGCAGTGGCCAGAGTTGTGCCCTGATGTCGACGTCTGTTTCGGCAGCATTAGACTCGAAACACCATTGAGTTGAATGGCTGCTGAAACAGAGGGCTGAGCCCTTATTGGAATGCCCAACGTGCTGTGAGGCCAGTTTCTAATCAAGAAACAGTATGAGCAATTTTTGTATGGGTTGTCACTGTGACACAAAAATAAGTCACCAGGTGAACTTATTAACAACACACACAAAAACAGAGAGTTGTGGAGAAGCATGATCGCATACGCTACTCGGCATGGAACTTGATTGATTGTTATCTATATATACATAATTGTTGAATTGAGCTGAAAACTTAGTCTTGTTATTATTTTTACAACCTATCTAACTTCTGTTATACACTTAATTTTCTTCTGCTCTGATTACCTTTCTCCTGGTCAACATTCCACTATTACACGACAATAGATTTAACAGGCATGTGTGAATCGTCACTGACTTAGGCCACTCCGAATATTATCATCATTTTCATTTGTCACTTATTAAGTACTCTGCTTCGCCAGCCAAACAAAAACGAGAGTGAGATTCACCTTAAGCAGTGACGTAAACATTAATTAGAACTCCGACCTGATATAGAAGGTCTCGTTGCACATACAAAGATGAAAAACAAAATAATGCTTTAATAAAGTACAGTTTATTATTGGTTATGTTACATAATGTTTTCTTAAGATGTACGAATAATAAACAAAGTTGTAATGGTTTCGTCTAAATACTCGTCCATTACAAATCCATATGAACCACACACAAAACCATACAGCGAAAAAAATGGTAAAGTGTGCGTTGAAAAAACCACACATGTGTTATAAACAAAGTTGATGTATTTAATATAACAAACGTTTGGTAAACACAATACATTTTAAACACAGCTAACAATCATAGTTTCAAAACAGCTAATACGGTATAGTTTATACACCGCTAACACAGATAAATCAGTTTATTAACAGTATTCGAGGCATAAGTTGTTCTTACAGGCTACTAATGTCCTGTACTCATGATTCGAAATCCCGAGGAACATAGATATTCTTTGATTTAATGTTATTAGTTGTAATGAAAGAGAGTTCTGCAGTGCTATATAACCCCTATACTAATATATGGGTGCGAGTCTTGGACAATAAATAAACTGGAAAGTGGGAGATTGGAGGTAACAGAGATGTGGTTCTACAGAAAAATGCTGAGAATACCATGGACTGACAGAAAAACTAATGTATAGGTGTAGAAAGAGTGAAATGCGAAACGGACCTTAATCAACAATATAAGAACAATGCAATCTTCTTTTTTTGGCCACTTCATGAGACAGGCAGGTTTAGAGAACATAGTCACAACAGGCAAGATTGATGGCAGCAGAGACAGAGGGCGACAACGTGAGAAAATATTAGACAGTTTGACAACCTGGCACGGCAAGGAAACAACAACGACTTTGATACATAATACTGTGGACAGAGAGCTGTGGAGAGCCATGACCGCCTACGCCACCCGGCATGGCACCCGATGATGATGATGAGTTGTAATGTCCTACTATTTATATTTCTAAATCAGCTTGGTGTATTGAAATTCTCGTCTATTTTGCTCTGTTGATTCATTGATTTGTTTCCCTTCAAAAGTGACATTATTTGAAATTTGCGTGATTTTTATTTGCCACTTTACACATAATGTGTGTCGTCAGTGAATGGTAACCACAGTAACAATCAAATTACGTCACTGTTCTAGAATGATAACTAATGAGTCTACAGTACTGACAACTTGACGATGGACTCGATTTTCACGGTCTCCTTCTATCTGCAAAGGTTTGAGAACAATTCCTATTGTTCTCCATAAATAATTCCTATTGTTCTCCATAAACAATTCCTATTGTTCTCCATAAACAATTCCTATTGTTCTCCATAAACAATTCCTATTGTTCTCCATAAACAATTCCTATTGTTCTCCATAAACAATTCCTATTGTTCTCCATAAACAATTCCTATTTTTCTCCATAAACAATTCCTATTGTTCTCCATAAACAATTTCAACTGTTCTCCATCTCCAACATGCTTTCTTAAATCTCTCTCTCTCTCTTTCTCCAGCCATCTCACTGATGTTATCTAACGTTATTTAACAGTAAAGTATACTAATCAGAGAAACGTAATCGAGTCTTCTTCTTCTTCAACGTTGATTCTCAAACTCCCACTGAATTTCTCTTATAACAGGACAATGACCTTACAAGATGTATAGTTGGATGTTGTTCAGAGAATTAAATTTCGTTGTGTCGCCATATTATTTGCGCCAATGGCTTGACGAATCCGTTTTCGGCAGAGTAATCGAATATTCAAATAGTACAAGTATTAGATAATCTCTAATCATTATGTTACCATAGCAATATAATGCATCATTAAAAACTGGAAAAGAAGGAAGTAATCGAAGATGGATAACATTGAAGTAAGAAGGCAAATATTGTCTGAAGAACGCAAGTTGGTCTACTATGGATGTGGATAACGATGTTGGAATGGCGGTTAACGTTTTTCGTGTGGGATGGGGCCAAAACGTTTTTACCCCTTCATCCTGACTACTGGTTTACACAATAGCTTCGTTTTTACAAAGCTATTTTACAAATTTCATGTAAAATTAATCAATTGTTTTTGGACAATACTCTAACCACAACGAGTTTGCAACACTGCGCTCAAACTATGAGCAATGTTCGTAGTAAACCGGACGTCCGTCATTTCCCTTCGATTCTCAATTCAAATAATACGGTAATGTACATGACAAATATACATGTATATCAATCAATCAATCATCAAGTGTCAAGCCGAATGGCGTAGGCGATCATGTTTCTCCGCGACTCTCTGTCTCTCGGTTGGTGAGCTTCTATCGTGCCACAATACAAGTCCACCTAGTAACTTCTACCTTTGACCTTTCCAATAGTTATTAAGTGTTCAAGCTGTATTCTTCTCAGCACCTGCCCTAGAAACCTTGACTGTCTGCCCCTAATGTTTGATATGATTAATCTCTTTTACGCCAGCATCAATGAGAACCTCTGCATTAGTTTTCTTACCTATCCATAGTATTTTCATCATTCTTCTCAGAAACCACATCTCTGTAACCTCTAATTCGCTTTGAAATTTGTATTTACAGTCCATGCTTCCATGTATATACTTGACAGGAAAACATTGTAACGAAAGCTAATCTCAGCACCACCTTCCCATACTTTCCAGAAGGATTATTTTTCAATCATGTTATCCACTCCACTTATAATTACTTAAAATGTGAAATTGGTTACGCAAATGAATCAGTAGTTTACAAATAACTGAATTATTATATTTCTTATCACAAATGTGAAGGTGCTATGCACATTAATACCTAGGTTAAGAGTAAATGGGATATTGTATTTCTTATCGTGGTGGCATATAATTTCTTTCACACATTAGTATGCGTTGAATGCAACTTAAGTTCTTTTATTTGAGATAGATACGTGTATTAATGCAGTATTATGTGTTGAATGCAACTTAAGTTTCTTTCTTTGAGAAAGATACGTGTATTAACGTGTTAGTATGCGTTGAATGCAACATACGTTCCTTTCTTTGAGAGATATATACGTGTATTACCAAAAGATAATAGTTAAGCAAAACTGATTTCTTCATTCAGGAGTTAAATTTGTGAAGGTCCGTAAAATGCAGGGTCGTCACATCGGTGAGCTGTAATCCTATCCGTACAGCTCTGTAAAATTGGATCGTAAACTTCTACTGACATACAGCTCAGAATTGTTGTCACAAATGAATGGCACTGGACGTAGGTTGAGCAGTTGTTAGGGTTAGGGTGTTTACCATCAGCCCAGTGAAATGAGGAACATAGATTTAAATAGTTTGGACCTGAAATCAAAGTATAGCATACATATAATAATAGTTAGGATATTGGATGATATGCGCACCCCTGTTTCACTATTGACCAGCAGACATTTGTGCTCTCTCTCTCTTAATTACTACATATGTAATCTGATCTAAATAGTAGTACACGAAACCTGTATCCTATCTAGTGTTACGATGTTACTTACTTGAGTTTTATCGTATACATTGAATGTATATATTTCTCTTATATGATGATGATGATGATGATGATGATGATGATGATGATGATATAATCCCTTTAGCTGTGAGCAGGCAGCTCTTGATAGCCCATACTCGGTCTCTGACAAAAGAGCAGATTCTTATCATTTGTATAACTAAGTCGACACCCCGCACTCACATAAAGCTGTCTTAAAGGCATAGATGTGTAACGTGATGGTTGTGGGAGGGGGAAAGCTAATGGGTATATGTTCAGCACTCGAAAGGAGTAATTCCGGTGCGCCAGGATCACAGATTAACTTGTCCTGCAGGCAAACACATCTGTATCAGTGCCAGGATCAAAGATTAACACGTCATGCAAGCACTCACATCTGGATCAGTGCCATGATCCCAGATTAACATGTCCTGCAAGCACCCACATCTGGATCAGTGCCAGGATCCAAGATTAACACGCCCTGCAAGCACACACATCTGAATCAGTGCCAGGATCCATGATTAACACGTCCTGCAAGCAACCACTTCTGGATCAGTGCTAGGATCCAAGATTAACACGTCCTGCAAGCACACACATCTGGATCAGTGCCAGGATCCAAGATTAATACGTCCTGCAAGCACCCACATCAGGATCAGTGCCAGGATCCAAGATTAACACGTCCTGCAAGCACACCCATCCGGATTAGTGCCAGGATCCAAGATTAACACATCCTGCAAGTACACACGTCTGGGTCAGTTGTGTCATCATTCTTCTGTCAGATTTATTGAGGAATTCGCAGTGATGGCACATCTAACATTCCCGTCACTCAGGCGTTTCCCACAAAAATAATGATACATCTAACATTCCAGTCACCTAGGCGTCTGCCACAAACGGACATAGGTATAATATCCGGTAGCGTGTATCTCTACGCCATCAATTATAGCGTAGATTATTTGAATTATTATCAAATAAGATTATTTGATAGAAAACAAAAGTAAGAAATTGCGATAGGAAGTGATAACGATGCTATTTCAACAGGTGATAGGTTGGTAACCTCGTCCCCCAACTTTCCTACGACATGCATGGAAAGAAGACAATGGACTTATTCTATGTACCATGAACTAGAAGTTCTGCCCCATCCCTATTGCCAGACGCGCGTTATCTTATATATATATATATATATATATATATAGAGAGAGAGAGAGAGAGAGAGAGAGAGAGAGAGAGAGAATATCAGACTATAAGACGGGAAAGATCACCAAAGTAAGCGCTAGAAAGATACAGGAGACATAGAAATGACCATAAAAGTTAAGTATTTATTGACATTTGATAGCAAACAAAACGGTCAAAACAACTGTCTCTACTGGACATAGACGAGGATGATAAAGATTATTTACTACAAGAAAGAGAACTGGAGAACATATATCTCGGACCACCGCCGTGGGAAAACATGCAGGAACCAACTATCCGAACAAAATTGCTAGATGCAATAGTCAATATGAAAGCATTACCAGCAATCTTGAAGAAGTGTGCCATAGAAACAACAAAAAGTTTCCCATAATCAGCAATCAAAGCATACACTGATGGAACGGATTTCAATACCACCCACTTTGCAGGACATGGCATCCATATACTCTACCATGATAGATCCTATAAGTCTGCGACACGTGGTGAAAATTTCTCAAATTATGAAGCAGGGGTTGAGGTAATCAAGACAACCATTGAGTTAATAAGGCTCAATGTTTTATCTTCTGGAACAAACACCATCAAAGTCATTTATACAGACCCAACGTCGAAGAATGTTACGCATTCCTTGGACAGCAAAGATTACTGATAAAAAATGTCTTAGAAGGATGGATGTGAAAAGGTGCATTATTGATAATATAAGAAAAAAAGACAGTCAACATGTATTGGGCACATAATGAGAAGAGGAGGCATTGAGAATATAGTGACAACAGGAAAGATAGAAGGGCAATTTGGATAAAGCTGAAATCTTTGAGAACTTTTGTTAGGTTAGTGCGTGATATTGCTTAAATAATCTGCTAATTCACGGACACTACGTGGTTGAAATGTTGGAGATATCAGACTTTGAAATGTTGGAGATTTCCTCCTTTGAAATGTTGAATATTGCCGCCTTCGAAAGTTTGGAGCTTGCCGCCTTTGTAATGTTGGAGATTTCCGCCTTCGAAAGGTTGGAGATTTCCGCCTTTGGAATGTTGGACATTTCCGCCTTTGGAATGTTGGACATTTACGCCTTTGGAATGTTGGACATTTCTGTCATTGGAATGTTGGACATTTCCACCTTTCGAATGTTCGACATTTCTGCCTTTGGAGTGTTGGAGATTTCCGCCTTTGGGATTTTTGGAGATTTCTGCCTTTGGAATATTGGAGCGTTCCGCCTTTGGAATGTTGGATATTTCCACCTTTGGAATGTTGGAGATTTCCACCTTTGGAATGTTCGAGATTTCCGCCTCTGGAATGTTGGAGATATCCGCCGTTGGAATGTTGGAGATTTCCGCCTTTGGAATGTTGGAGATTTCCGCCTTTGGAATGTTGGAGCTTTCCGCCTTTAGAATGTTGGAGATTTCCGACTTGGAATGTTGGAAATTTATGTCTTTGGAATGTTGGAGATTTCCACCTTTGGAATGTTGGAGATTTCCACCTTGGGAATGTTGGAGATTTCCACCTTTGGAATGTTGGAGATTTCCACCTTTGGAATGTTGGAGATTTCCACCTTTGGAATGTTGAAAATTTCCGCCTTTGGAATGTATGTGCATGGTGGAAGTTGGGATCTGATACTGGATGAAGCTCAAGTCCTTTAAAAACTGTCCGGGATAAGTACAATATATATATTGTCTATATGCTTGCTATCTTCTGTACAGACGCACAAGAACAATCCATCGAAAGCTGTGATTGATTTTTATCTCATTGATGTTTAATTGAGCCCAATATCTTTGGTGCTAGAAACTAATGTCGACAGATTAAAAAAAAACTCTAGTTGAGGTTGAGTTCTTGCAATAAGAGACTGGGAAATTGACTGTGTCAGAGTATGATCCAAGATCTATTTGAAAATATGAATGCGCTCTGTTATACCATACTATTAACAACATTTCAAACAATCTTGTGTGCAGAAACATAACTTACTTACCATGTGTTGGTTCACCGGGCACTGAAAATAAACAATTAATGATTATTTGGACGTGTTATTAATTGTATGCTGTTGTTATTAGTTTATGAGACATGTTATTCATTATTTGCTGTTGTTATTAGTTTATGAGACATGTTATTCATTATTTGCTGTTGTTATTAGTTTATGAGACATATTATTAATTATTTGCTGTTGTTATTAGTTTATGAGACATGTTATTAATTATTTGCTGTTGTTATTAGTTTATGAGTAAACTAAAGTAGGAAGTACGAGATTAAATTAAAATAATTCTTACAACTGACAACTTACACTCTTCTATTAGTTTGTGAACCAACAACAAAATACTACTAAACCTATATGAGCGCATTCCCTCTTAAATGTTGAATATAAAGACAGAGGGTATCATATTCAGTCTATGTAAGTAAATGTTCAATTTGTTATGATATGTTCTCTGCTGTTTTTGATCGATCAGGACAATACGATCCCTTAACTTGTCCACTTTTATGATAGCCAAGATCATGCTAAACCTTACCTGTTATCTCTGATCTTTATGATTCGATCTGTTCTACGCGAATCATGTTAACAAGTCAATTCGAGAGTTATAGAGGAGGCGGGCTGTCCATAATTTATGTTAACAATTATTGTGAAGAGGTCTCAAAATATGTGACAGTTTTTGATAAGGGCGAGGGGGATTTACAAAAGTTCACAAGGAAAAAAACTAATTTGTATATAACATTTAAATTGTTTGAATTGAAAAATAAATGTGTTTATAAACATCTGAAAAATAATCGTCATTATTTATCCATTTATCTGCCCAAAATTTTGGGGTGATTTTTGGGGTGGGGATGTTTGACATAATTACGCAAGGAGATCCCTGAACTCTATGCACTCTGTTGAAAAGGAGGGGAAGGAAGAAGTCAAGGGTTGAAAAAAACAACTGTTGATGTAACTTATATACAGCCCCTGAAAATGAAGTCAGTGGGATGTGCAAAGATCTGACAACTGTCCCTTGACTTTGATGCTGCTAAAATTGCGGATATATGTGATGGACAGTAGTCTATAATTGTTCGCAGTTTCACAAACTCACGTTATTAATAGACTACAAGAGAGTCCAGAACAAAGAAAGAAGGGCAGCCCAGTTCAAGGTATGCTTTAGAAATATTCAAATCGTTGCTATGAGATTTCCCATAGGTTACATTGATGATGTTGGATCAGTGGATAAGTGTTTCCCATCATTTTTTTAACCACAACTCACCTTAGTATTTTTTTAAATTCTGATGTCACCATATGTAACGTATACATATTTTTTTTATATTCAAAGATTGAATTATTCCCTAAATGAAGAGTAATTACAATTTGTTCGAAGTACACCCCTGAACAATCAAATTGCCCACCTTCTTTGAGGGGCATGGGTTCACGTTAGGAAACTGTTCTACAAGACATCTCATGGCATCGAGTAGTACGGTAGAAATAATATTTTAAGTCGCTAACAAGAACTGTCCGGCTCTGTGGCGGTGTGGTAAAGGGCCCGTCTGTGACTACAAAGGTACGAGTTCGATTCCTGCCACAGACAATTGTGCGTATGGCCCATTCAGAAAGCACTAGCAAACTACTGAACGCGCTCGGTTGATAAACACTTTCTGAATAGGATATGCTACCGATTTGTACAAAAAAGAACCATTGCTTCTTAAACGAATTAGGACAATAGTAAAAAGAGATAGTACACGTAGAATTGTTTGTATGTCAGAGGCAGACGATACACTTCTAACAGATTGCTAGCGTGAAGAAGTAGGGATATGTTGTGAATATGTGGACGAGAGAAAGACTTTGGCAAATGTTATGATACAGCTAGGAAACGTGTTGAGATTAGTTACCAACAGGACAGAGGGAACTTACCCAGCGGTACTCAAAGTCAATGAAGCCAAACCAAATACTAATAAGAGCATATAATACAAGAATATCCGGGCATAAAGCCAAAGGTAGATCAAGAAAACATTAAGATAACCTTGAACAAACATGGACTAATTGCAGCCTCGGTGACATATCTGACCTTGAAACGACAGCTTAAGATACCACCCCTACGCTTAACGTTAACGGCAAGTGTGAATGTGATAAACAATAATTCACCTGGGGCTACACAATAGACAATAGACTCCAAGTCACAATATAGAATAATTTGCACAAATTTGTCTTGACTCTGTTATATTAAACTATAGAAAACACGAAATGAAATGTGTGAGACGTATTATTGGAGTTAGCTTGAGAGACAAAATCAGGAATGAAGCCTAAGGAAACAATTAGAGATCAAGTCAGCAATAGAATACATCCAGAAACAACAAGTTTAATGATACGGCCACATAACCAGACAGAAAGAGCAAAGCATTATCAAAAAAACACTTAACAAACGATACGAAAACAGTCGACCTATTGGACGCCCTCGTAAAAGGTGGATAGATAGTGTATTAGAGACATTCAGAAATATAACAGTGGAAGAGGCAAATATTCGGGCAAAAGACCGTACACTCACTCTCCCCTCAACACCGAAAGGTAAATGAGGACAGCAAGAAGAAGAAATAGATAGAAAACAGTGGAGGCTGAAGTGCGGTCACTACAATTTAAAATTATTTCTTTTTTAAACCTTTACCAATAACTAATTAATAGACGTTTTATTTTAGATGGATTCAAATCTTGTGGCAGACCTTGCAAACGATGGATTACAAAAATTAAAAAGTCAACGAAAACAAACATATATGACGCACACAAAAAGTCATCTCCAGAGAATTATTGTACCCCAGACGCTGCAAGGTATAAAGGGGTATAAAACGAAATGAAAGAATCACGAAAATAACATTGTACCCAATTAGAAAACACACCAAACAACACGTGTCTCTGTTATTACTTAAATAAAAGAAATAATTAACAGACAGCTCTTACATTCACATGTCTGTCTTGTGACCATGTCTTGTATCTCTTGAAGAGCGCTAAATCCAGCGACTGTAAACAGACTATTGTTGTCTCCCGCCAACTGTTGTAGCTCATCGAGGTAAATATCGCTTCCAATTCCAATAGATATAAACTTGACTTCCATCGACTTGAGACGTCGAGCTGCATTCACGGCTGTAATGAGTGGGGGGTGGGTGGGGGGAGATTATAATATGGAAATTATGGAAATGTTATAAACGATAATCACGTCACAGCTGACATGTTTAAAATTCGAAAATACAGAACCTCTATAGTCGTTATTTGGGCAGATAATCAATAATATATATTGAATCGTATTTATATTTGTGAAGGAAGGTGTGTACACTGTAATGCACTGATGTGCCAGTATGACACCAGTAGGGCAGAACTATATTGCAACGTCTGCCTAATTGTTAACCTGATAAGCAGTCTACAGAGAACGAAACAGCCAAGATGAAATAGGCGGGCAGGTAGGTAGGTAAGTGTGTGCGCAAACAGGCAGGTAGGCAGACAGACAGGTAGGTAAGTAGCCATGTTGGCCGGCAGGCAGATGGGAGGCAGGCAGATATTTCGGCATTCAGGCAGATATACAGACGGACAGACAAATAGGCAGGTAGATATGTAGGTGCGCAGGTAGGTAGATAGGCAAGCAGGTAGGCAGGCAGCAGTGATGGGCGACTATTAAACTAGTGAGACTCAAATATTCCTCTTTCATCTTAGTAAAGATATTTTGAGTTGGATTTCCACGGTACATAAAATCGTACAAATTGTAAAACTATAGAACAAGCGTACTATTGGTGAATCTAGCAAACAAAAAATACATATTTAATCTATATACTCTTATTATGGATAAAGCGTAGATAGAAGGAAGGATTAGGTGGATAAGTGGAGCACGTGATGGACAGATATGGATGCATTGGCAATAAATATCTATGCTAGTAACTAATTAAACATGGTAACTAAAAATAGGGTGAAAAAAGGTAAGGATGTAATGTAATTTATTGTGCTTGGAAAACTCCATATGTATTTGCCCCACTCACCAAAGCGGAACGATGTCTATCTAAAGTACCACTCATAGCACGTAACTCCGTAATTTCACAAGATAATACACAGACCTCTCCGAGAAATAAATCTACTTTGTAAGCAAGACGTCGCTAGCAGGATTCAAACACGCGATTTCTTGAGCACAAGGCGAACTGTTTAACCACCACGGCAAAGAGGTAGTAATGATTAGAAAGTAGCTATTTTTTGCTCCCTCTGCAAGCTCTGGCCCCGCAATATCCCCACCCCATCCTGTAAAGTAGTTATCTTTGCTCCCTTTTCAAGATCTAGCCCTTCCATAACCCCCCCCCTCCACCCCATAACGTTGATATTTTGCGAGCTCTTGCTCGCCGACTCTGCCTTCCCTCCCCAGAAAGTATATATTTTTGTTGACGCTACGCAAGCTGTAGTCCCGCAACATCTCCTATTCCCTCGCGAGAAAGTGGCTATGTTTGCGCCATCTGCAAGCTCTAGTCCAGCAACATCCCCCATTCCCTCGCGAGAAAGTGGCTATGTTAGCGCCATCTGCAAGCTAATCCCGCATCCTGCCATCCCGCAAAACCCCACCCTCTCCCCAGACATTAGCTATTCTTGCGCCCTATGCAAGCTCTTCCCACCCCCTCCCCACCCCCACCTTTCTATCTATGTTTCTTCAGCGCTGAATATGGTTAATAGACCAGAAACCAGTGCTCTGTAATTTGAGTGATGCGATACCACTGTGTGTATTTCTTACACCTTCTTGAGATCCCTAGTCATACTCTCTTTGATATTTGTTCTGCGAAGAGTTTCTTTTGATGTCCCTTTTTATTTTACCATTTGGTATCCATTTGTATACTTTTAGTTGCAATTTATTTTAATTCATTCTTGTACATGTCAGATATAAATCAATCATTTTCTTCCTATTGTTGTAGGACCGTTATGCTGTTTGCTGTTTTCCGTTTGACTTGAATACTTACCAGCCAATATTTAAGAGAGTCCTAAGACATTTATTTATTTTCAAATGAATTTAATTTTTGTTCCAGTGTTTTTGTTAATTTTTCATCATTGCCAACCATATGTTCATGCGTATTTTACATTGCCAACCATATGTTCATGCATATTTTACATTGCCAGCCATATATGTTCATGCATATTTTACATTTAATTTAAACAGTTGTAACATAGTCAATAAACAAACAATTAGAAGACAGAATTGATGCCTTTGAAATATGGGTATATAGAAGATTCAGGAGAACATAATGGAAGGAAAACAAACAAACAAAAAGAGGTTCTAACAACATTTAATTTGAAGAAAGAATTATTAAAAGAAATAAAGACCAAACAAATAAAATACCTTGGACACATTACAAAATATGACACCCTGTTGAAGACCTCACTTCAGGGTAAAGTAAAATGGAAGCGAGCAAGAGGTAGGCAGAGATACAAGTGGGAGAGTAACTTCAGAAGTTGGACAGGTTATATTCGAGAAAAGTGCACCACAAAAACAAGAGACAGGGAATATTGGAGGTATTTTGCACACAACCTTCGTTGTGGAGACGGCACTTGATGATGCTGAGTTTGACACATTTACTTATTGTTTTTTATTTGAAGATATGTGTTAGAGGGCTGAATGATGTACTTTAACCAACACAATTCTCGTAGAAACTTCTATGTGTTAGAGGGCTGAATGATGTACTTTAACCAACACAATTCTCGTAGAAACTTCTATTGTTGTATCTCC
This sequence comes from Meghimatium bilineatum, assembly GCA_034231615.1. Taxonomy (NCBI): domain Eukaryota; kingdom Metazoa; phylum Mollusca; class Gastropoda; order Stylommatophora; family Philomycidae; genus Meghimatium; species Meghimatium bilineatum. The sequence goes on from CM067322.1 coordinate 33,404,353, forward strand.
CCTTGTGCCATTTTGCTGCGCAAGTAGGAAAAGTTTCTGAAATGTGTATCCCTTGAGAGTGCCCCCCTCCCCCATTTACACAAACTACATTCATTGCTGTTGTTGTGTTGTTATGGGTTGATTTGGGCTTGTATCGGAGTGACCACCACGCTTGTTCCTGCCTAGTTTCGTTCCTAGTGATGATTAATTATGATTATATAACGAAGATGATGATGATGATGATAGTAATGATAATGATGAGGATGAGGATGAGGATGACCACGATATTGATGACGATAAAGAAGTCTCACTGTCGTTGAGTGAATTTGATCTTCCGTCTGTCATAATAATCAAAATCTTAGTAGCGTTGGCACGCCCACCAGCAAGTGGCCCATACATATTTTGTTGGTACACAAAGTCCAGAGCTTTAGCTGTGTCCGTACCACTTTTGAGATGTCTCGCCGATAAGATGGCCTGTGAGTCAACAGAATGTCAACGTACATTTTATCATGTTAGAATAGTGATGTGATATGATCTTATGTGATATTTATGTGATATCTATGATGATGATATGCTGATGATATGATGATGATATTATGATGATATTATGATGACGATGCTGGTGATGATGACGACGTCGACGATGTTCATGTTGTAATATTGCATTGTATTATGATCGTATGTACAGAAATCAATACATATGAGTTGAAGTTTAAGTATAATACACTGATAGTTGGGAGATGATTTCTATTGCATCCTAATCTACTGTAGATCCAATATAGCAATCTATTGCATCCTAATCTACGGTAGATCCAATATAGCAATCTATTGCATCCTAATCTATTGTAGATCCAATCTAGCAATCTATTGCATCCTATTCTACTGTAGATCCAATCTAGCAATCTATTGCATCCTAATCTACTGTAGATCCAATCTAGCAATCTATTGCATCCTATTCTACTGTAGATCCAATCTAGCAATCTATTGCATCCTATTCTACTGTAGATCCAATCTAGCAATCTATTGCATCCTAATATATTGTAGATCCAATCTAGCAATCTATTGCATCATATTCTACTGTAGATCCAATCTAGCAATCTATTGCATCCTAATCTATTGTAGATCCAATCTAGCAATCTATTGCATCCTAATCTACTGTAGATCCAATCTAGCAATCTATTGCATCCTAATCTATTGTAGATCCAATCTAGCAATCTATTGCATCCTATTCTACTGTAGATCCAATATAGCAATCTATTGCATCCTAATCTACTGTAGATCCAATCTAGCAATCTATTGCATCCTAATCTATTGTAGATCCAATCTAGCAATCTATTGCATCCTATTCTACTGTAGATCCAATCTAGCAATCTATTGCATCCTAATCTACTGTAGATCCAATCTAGCAATCTATTGCATCCTATTCTACTGTAGATCCAATCTAGCAATCTATTGCATCCTATTCTACTGTAGATCCAATCTAGCAATCTATTGCATCCTATTCTACTGTAGATCCAATCTAGCAATCTATTGCATCCTAATCTACTGTAGATCCAATCTAGCAATCTATTGCATCCTAATCTACTGTAGATCCAATCTAGCAATATATTGCATCCTATTCTACTGTAGATACAATCTAGCAATCTATTGCATCCTAATCTACTGTAGATCCAATCTAGCAATATATTGCATCCTATTCTACTGTAGATACAATTTAGCAATCTATTGCATCCTAATCTACTGTAGATCCAATCTAGCAATCTATTGCATCCTAATCTACTGTAGATCCAATCTAGCAATCTATACATCATAATCCATTGTAGATTCTTAGCAATCTCCCATAAACAGTTCGCAATCTCCTATAAACAGCTCGCAGAAACATATTTATAGTCTTCTTGTGTGACACTGGTTGGCAACCTGCGACCCACCTTCCAAAAATGGCCAACCAATCCATTTCCACTGTCCTGCTATGCTGATTTACAGATACTACTAAGGCTAGTCCTACCTAATCCCTAGTGTTATCAATTCATATTTGTGTTACTGTGACACTCTCCCCTGTTTTTTATATCATCTGGCATATGTCTTATATATTTAGGATGATTTCGAATGACTATATAGATTAAACTTTCATCTTGCAAAATATCATATCACAACCTATGGCAGTCAAAGCTTAGATTACAATTCAAGGCATTATTTTCTCTGAACTATGACCTACGAATTTACAGAAGTACAGACGCAAAAAGGAAGACATTACGAATGCACTGTTAGCACAGAGAAATAAAACATTAATATTGTTTTAAATAATTAACATTCACAAGTTTAAAATAATGAAAGTTGCTAAATAATGATAGAAAGGCAATGATTTTGCCAAATGTTTAATAATACCAGTTGAATACGTGTTCAAATTCAACCGAGAGACAGGGATTCAGTCATCTGTTTAGGACAATATTAGCAAATGAATGGTTCAAAGTCATCCAGTAGACATATACCAGTAGGTGTTTATTATTTGTTCTCGTATGTCCTGATGAATGTTTTATAATTGAAACGCCGTCTGTCGCTGTGTCCTGTTGTTAATATGTTATGTTTATAAATATTTGAAACATTTATACCTATTTCCGTTTATATTTACATTTGCATTGTATTACCCCAGTCTTCGCATCTCCAGTTCGTGATGTTTCCCGATACCGGAGTTTTATCTCCTTTTTTTGTGTATAGTTGACTTTTCTAATAGCTTTGATGATGGTCCTCTTTTACCAGTAGGTGATTTATTGGTCGTTTTGTTCATGAAATGCTCTATATTTTACTACATATCTGCTAATTAATTTCCTGATAGGCCACAGTTGGATGGTATCCATTGTACCACTATCCTTCTTTATGTGCTGATGTCTCGAATAGTTCCTTTAGTTCATCGTATGGAAGTTTATCGTTGTCGAGAGCTTGTAGGGCAGACATTGCATAAGAACAAAGCAGCAACTGTAACATTGGTTTGTGTTTTTAATTATGTAGTCAGCAATGCATACAGCATGTACTTCCGCAGAGTAGTACGTATGCTGTTAAGTCTGTGGGTCTCACCAATGGCCCACTAGACAATCCACCCATGCAACAGAAAACCTTAGTAGATGACACGCCGTTATATTGAGGCTCTCTAATGGAAGTTTTGTAGCATATCATATATACAATTATATACCCCATCTGAGTAGAAGGATCTTTCAATGGACATCACACTAAGACGAAAGCTGAAGTCTCCTTGGTATGAAAGAAACCTCAGAAAAGGCACCCCACTGCACCTAGGAAATAAGGACTAATGGCTCGCAACTTCTGGGGTTCTCAATCAATCAATATATCAATCCGCAGAGTAGTTTGAAAAGAACATTCTAGTTGATGAATATGTGGATTCTTGTTCTTTTCCTGGAGTTATGTACACTCGATTCTTCATGTAAACTCCGTTCTACACTGTTTGCTTATCCATCATTATATACTTGTTTCCACGCTTCCCTGGCGTACACATCTTTAATCATGTTGCATAATATTTTGCTTTGGAGAGTATTCAAGTGTTTCATTGTGTTTATGGTGGATCAGAAAAATAAATTTTAATATTCCTCTCTCGAAACTGGAAAAAAATGTTAGTATTCTTGTTTTTCTATGTATGGCAGTTCATCCTAAAGTTGTCTGTTCAGTTTATTAGAGCGGTGAATAAAACGATCTCTCTATGATTGAGTCTTCCCAGCTTGTTATTGGTCTTCTACTTGCTGTGTTTGTTTGTTTGTTTTTCGTTCGCTCCATTGTAACCATCACGGATATCCGTGCGATTTCCGCCGGGAGCGTGATTACGTTGTGCCACCGTTATGCGCCTTGTAGGCCTAGCACATCCGATTTCGGCATGCCTTGACAATTCGGGTGGGCTACCCTTAGCCTGTGACAGCCTCTATATCTGTCTCCAGGCACGCGTAGTGAAGACTCTTCGCCCAGACGATTTTCTAGCTCTCGTCTTACTCGAACGAGGTGTTCCACTGTCTATGAACTTGCCTCGTGTAATTGGACGTGCTGTGCCTGTGCCCATTGGGTACTGAACCGTTTCTCATCCATGAGCCTGGTTCCTTAAGGGGAAGAACTCAACAGAGGAGTTGGACCCTGGCTCTTTCGCCCTCTTAGCCGAGGTGTCATTCACCGACATCGTGTACCCCTTGTCCAAGTTCGAGTCTCACACCACGCGTTTGAGAGCAAGGCGTTCTCGAGCTGAGCGTCCTTGTCCCAATAGCGCCTGAGCCCATCAGGTACTGAACCCTTTCTCTCTTCAAGTGTATTTCCGGTGTAGGAAAACCTGACAGTAGAGTTGGGCCAGGGCTAAATCGTTGTCCCTTTTGTGCCTGAGCGAATCGAGTACAGAATCCTTTCTCTCTGCAAGTTACTTCCGGTATAGGAAACCTTGACAGTAGAGTTGGGCCAGGACTGCCATCGTTGTCCCTTTCTTGCCTACACCCATCGGGTACAGAACCCTTTCTCTTTGCAAGCATATTTCCGGTTTAGGAAGGCTCGACATTAGAGTTGGGTTAGGTCTTTTGCTTTACCAAACGCCGATGGATGGGTCTGGGTCTCTGCCTGTTAGGAACTCTGGTAACTAGAAGCCCGTCTCGAGCTGACGGAGCTTGTAGTTCCCTTTCCTAGGGACTTTTCACTTTCTATTTGCAGTTCGCGCTGCCCTCTAGCGCTGTTCTGCCCTTTCATTGTTTCATTGTACTCTGTGTGAAACATATTTGTCTCTCGCCATGCATTTACCTTTACGTGCATTTTACATTGGCCGCCCCTCCAATGTTCGGACTGGACTGACTAGCTTCACTGTATGTCGACAGTGTTGCTATATGTGGTGATGCTGGTGGTGTCGGAGATATTGTCTGTCTCTTGTGCAGTCAAATCTCTTTCCATCTGCTACCTCCACATTCTCGGACACGATCCCCAAATGATTTGGCCAGAATCAGCACGAGCTGCTGTATTTCTGTTTCCAGGGTGCACCACGTGGAGGTACATTTGGGATCTTGGTTATCTGCTAACCCTGGGTCCGCCTAGAGCAATGCGTTCCCTTTGCACCCCTCTTGCTGTGTAGCCGTTCTTCTGCTGTTGCATGTCTGCGAATGGAACCATGACAACTAGCCATTCAGGCGTACAACATCACAACCAGCTATTCAGACGCCCAACAGCTGAAATAGCGGCTGCAAATCACGAGGACTACCAAGGATAAAATGCTTCAACCAGAGAGATGGCTAAAAAACCGCAGCCTAACCATAGCAAGAGCAACAAAGATGACCAAAGAGTGAAAAATTCAACTCTCCTCAAAGCCTAACAGCATTTGTTGAAAAGACAATAGATATATATATCTTAGCCTTTCACTGGCTAGGTCATCGAATCTGTTTTTAATTAGGCGTGCTAGTTTAGCCGTGTACTTCTCTGCTTGGATAATGGTTTAGTGTCCCGACTGAATGTCAAGGATGAGATGACTCAGGTTCGTACGGTAGATTTTCGCAGTATGATGCAAGTCTTCGAAATGCCGACCCCCTTTAAGTGATTTTTCTTGGAAATTTCGTCCGATAATGTATTGTGATTGGTGCCGTCTGATGCGGCCGCCTCTCTACATCATAGCACGGAACGACACTCTGATGCCTGTATTTCTTTCCATTTTTTTATGGGAGAGGTCTCCATTTCACATGTGATCAGATCGAGAGCATAATGTTGTACCGTGTCCATAACTTGTAGATGGGAAATAACTGCTAAAGTTCATGCTATTGTTCCGTGTTTAGTGCTCGTCTAATGCCACCTGTGATAAGACGAAGTACTTGATTGTACACCGTGTTCAGATCTTGCAAATTTTGGATTTTGAAGTCCATACTGTTGATCCATATTCTCGTACTTATATAATGGACCTGCATGTACCTTCATTCATTTCGCATCATTATACTCCCAGCTTGTTCTTTGATGCTCCATATCAATCTCATAATTATTTTTCATAATTTCTCATTTCATCCATTTTGCCTTCTTTCGTGTTCACTCAATTTTATTTCAACTATATACTACCTTTTCCATTCAAATTTAGTAACCTATCGGGAGGTTTCAGTGTGGGGGTATTTCTTCTTCTCTTAATCAACAATTTTACAAATCAATTCATGTCATGTATGTAATGTTGTTTTTTGGGGGAGGTTATTATTTTTTGTTTCTATTTCCATGGGTTACAAGCACTAATGCTCGTGCATATCTTTGAAAATTCAGAGTTTTTTCATAATCAAAAGATTCTAATTCTTCGCCGGGTACAATACTGTGAGAAATAGCTTCCTAATTTGTGAAGTTAAACGTATCTGTATGAATGAAGCAATGTGGAACTTCCAAAAGAGGACTTACTTCACTTATAGACAAGCAATCTACAAGGAGTTAGTCTTTTGTATAAGATACATTATGTACAACTTTGTTTAGCTTTTAGATGAGACCACAATTTTATCCTGCTATATGATAGCAGTTATTTTTATACGCCAACTATTTGTGAAATTCTGCATTTGACTTGTAAATTAATGTATTTGACTTGTGAAATTCTGCATTTGACTTGTAAAATCATGTATTTGACTTGTGAAATTCTGCATTTGATCTGAAATTCTGCTTTCACTTGTGAAATGCTGCATTTGACTTGTGAAATTCTGAATTTGACTTGTGAAATAAAACAACTATCGTCTAATCTTACATACGGTACGCTTAGCGCTAATGTATGCAAGTATTATTGAGCGAACATCACAGGAATATTATGTTTTGAAGAATCGACTTACAGATCTCAGAGCTGCATGACTATTGAAGTCTTTTAGATCAAACAGTTTCACTGTGTCTTGACTGAAGATGACTGCGCCAAATTGAACATCGTCTTGTCCAAGTGTAAACTTGTCTGTGACGTCCGAAACAAAACGAAGCTGAGTCGTGTAATCATCATCACTTATACTAGCAGAAGAATCTAGAACGAAGATTACATCCGCAAGCTGGATCAAGTGACAAACAAAATCTGAAACGACAGAATGTAAGCGTCAACTTATAATAGCAAATATAAAAATGTGATTGCATAAATACGTTTGGGAGAGAATTATGAAGAAATTGTTCTTTTTTTCCGAATATCTTTCCTCAAATCTCACAGCTATGGCTGTGAATAGGTCAACTATTTTCCGTAGTGTTAAATCATTGACCGCATATTTTCTGAGTGGTAATTATGTTCCCTCTTTCTTCTGTCAGTTATCAGGTAATAATACGGATATTATATGTTAGATGTTTGATGTTACTGAGGATATTTCAATACCTGGTACGGGATGTTTGTTGTTGTAATAGTCCTTGTCTCGATTGGTCCGTTTTGGTGACTTTGAGTGCACGGTTTGAATGTCTTGAAAAAATCGCATTTTTTTGGAGATGCGGTTATTCAATTACGGAAGAACGCGTGTGCAATAGTTGCTAGGCGATTTGGTGCCGTGGAACGGACTGGTTCAATTCCTGTTAGTCTCAAGAATTTTTTTTATTAGGTAACAGAACCAATAATTAGTTTCCCTAATTTTTCCGTCAGTTGTCATATAACAATACCAATAATTTTGTTCCATTATCTTCTGTCAGTTATCAAGTAACAAAACCAATAATTATGTCCCCGCTGTATTATGTCAATTACCAGGTAACAGTATTAATATTTATGTTCCCTCTTTCTTCTGTCAGTTATCAGGTAAAAATGGTGCCAACAATTATGTTCCCTTTATTTCTCTCGCTTATCAGGTAACAGTACTGATAATTATGTTCCCTCCTTCTGTCAGTTATCAGGTAAAAATGGTGCCAACAATTATGTTCCCTTTATTTCTCTCACTTATCAGGTAACAGTACTGATAATTATGTTCCCTCTTTCTTCTGTCAGTTATCAGGTAAAAATGGTGCCAACGATTATGTTCCCTTTATTTCTCTCACTTAAAAGGTAACAGTACTGATAATTATGTTCCCTCTTTCTTCTGTCAGTTATCAGGTAAAAATGGTGCCAACAATTATGTTCCATTTATTTCTCTCACTTATCAGGTAACAGTACTGATAATTATGTTTTCGCTATAATATGTCAGTAATCAGGTAACACTACCAATAAGTATGTTCCCTCTGTCATCTGTCAGTTAAAAACTACGAGTAAGAACAATACTATTGACGTTCACATGATAAATCTAAATATAGATATAACTCAGAAGAGTTAAAACTAGAAGGTCAGAGGTGAAGTAACACAAAAAGAAAATAGAGAGGACCCACTTAAATATCATCCGTAGGACTATCAGACATATATCCCAAAGGGGTGCATCTTGATATATATATATATATATATATATATATATATATATATATATATATATATATATATATATATATATTTCTCATGCGCATGTCGGGTTCAATCAACCAAGAAGCGCGACTTAGTGACCGACATATGAATGCCATGATCACCACTGATGGCCAATGAGAATGAAATGGTCAACAACAAAAGTATGAGTAAGGATTTCAATGCTGTATAGATGTTCATACATCGGTCAAGTACTTAGAATAAAGGAAGACAGAATCCCACGACAAGTCTTCATGTGGAAACCAGACGGGAAAAGAAAACAGGAAAGACCAAAACAGCGATCATAAAAACATTTATGAATGAATTAAGTTCAACAGGCATAAATGCACAAGACCTGCAATCCTTGGCAACTGACCGACAGGCATGGAGAACTATGACATCCGCCCTATGTGCCAAACCTGACAAAAGAGAAACCGACATAGATGTTCGCATAATCGATCTGCAATCGATTCCAATCTCACGGTGCAATGCTTACACATGTGAAACTATTTTTGATAATGAAGGTGGCTTTGGGGAATGTGAATGTGATTTGGGGAATACATTCAGGAAGAGTTTGAATAAGATGTACGTATTTGAAAATGTGAATGAGCTCTTTTATACCATAATCTAAATAGTCATCGAAACAATTTTTTGGTACAGAAAAATAACTTACGTGTTGTTGGTTCAGTGGGCACTGAAAATAAACAAGTAATGAATCATTAGGAGTTATTAATTATGTGCTATTTGTTTATGAATCATCAACAATGTAAACCTTTTGTAAATCACCTTTAGCCTTTACATAGACGCTAAAGTCATCTCCAGCCATATTTGTAATTCTTCTTTGCATTTTCCATCACTGAATATGCTAGATCTGAAGTATTTGAAAGTATTCACCTCCTCAAGTTTATATCCATTCACCATGAAGGTCCGTTCGTCTGCGTCTCTGTTGTTAACCAAGATCTTGCTCATTTTTGTGTTGATTTCCATTCCGTACTTGCTGGTAACTTTTTCCAGCTTTGCTATTAACTCTCGTAATTTTTGTTCTGACGCAGCTATAAGATAAATATTATCAGCGAAACGCTGACGTTAAATATATATTGAATAAATAGTCAAAGGGGGTCATATTTAGTCCATGTAGGTAACTATTCAGTTTGTAATGATCTTATGTCAGCTTTTTTCACAGATCAAGACAATAAAAAAATAGCTACTCGTATTGAGGAGAATATACGAGATATAATCCCTTGGATTCATAGTCCAGTGTTTGCGAGCTATAATCGCTTGTTTCCTATGTTGTTTCCATACCTAGTATTTACAAACTTTATATATATATTCGCTTGTTTTCTTACCCACTATTTTCAAGCTATAATTGTTTTCATGCATACCCAGTTTTTACGAGTTATAATGACTTGTCCCCATACCCAATATTTACGAGCTATACTCGCGTGCTTCCTATGTGCAAAGCATGGTTGCTAGATTTATTTTTGATTAAAAAAGCAAACCGAACCACAAAAAGGCCAAACCGCACCCAAAAAATTTCAAATTAATTTGCACAAGTTTTGATACATCAGATGAAACAATGTGACACCCATCTCACTACTGTCCTCCTCACTTGACAAACTGGTACCTTCAATATAAACCTTGTCAGCATTACAGTTTGTGAGCACATTTTCCGTTGGATGGAAATCCTTACATTTGTTTGACAGTAATAATTCTGCCCTTATCCTTACAATCGCATCAAGTAAATTAAGTTGCATCTTGTTCCTTGCCTGAGATCAGTAGGGTGAATTGTTTTCTTCTTCTTCTTCAGCGTTCATTCTCAAACTTCCGCTGGATCTCCCTTGTAGCAGGACTATTCTCCTACTAGATTTCCAGCAGGATGTAATCCAGAGAATGGAAATGCGTTATGTCGCCGGTTCTTGCGCCAATGGCCCGACACATCCGTCTTCGGCGGAAATATTTTTTTTCAACTACAGCATTACTAGCTGAAGTAATCGAGCACGTAAGGGCAAAAGTACGTTTTATGTAACAGTGCATTTACAAAGTTTACAAAATGCAAATTCATCAGATGCCTTTTTCAGCCACATGTATATTTTTCCCAGTTACTTTTGTAATTAAGACTGTTATCATATGAAGCTTTCCATTTCTTTGATGACGTGGCCATTGGTGAAAATGATAAACTATCATTGTCATGAAACACATGTATCAGCACACTACTAAACACGGAACGCTCAAAACTAAGTTAAAATACACTTTCAGTTATAAATTAATGATTTTATAGCACTACAGTGAGTTTTATTCAGGAGACAGAATTACAGATATAGACATGTTTCAAGTGAACGAAAAAAGAAGAAGAATAGCACTACATGCAACACAAAAACACGATATGATTCCAGTTGACTTGATTGGTAGTGTGATCCCAACTAAATTTGCATAATAAAGCATCTAGCATACAGGGGTTAACATGTGTGTGTCACACATGTCTACGTTTTTTACAAGTCTTTTTCATGTCACTGTAACTGACATAAATATGTCAATACTACATTTAAACTTTCTAACAAAGACACCGGATTATTAGAATTTCGTTTCACTGTGTAGACATATTGATTGCAAAGTTACTTGTGCACTACTAATTAATAAGTTTGAAAAAATACCACCACGCCAAACCAATTTTCATGAAGGCAATCAAACTATAAAAATGCAACATTTTTCAATTTGACTATAAATAGGTCAATATTTTACCCTGGTGATAAATACATAAAGTACAAAGGTTACTATTAAAACATAACTATCAATGTAAAAGAAAAATAATAATTAGCAATAAACAAAAGAACAATGATTATTTTCCACGTTCCGGTCCAACTGCGACCTTTCTCAAGAAACAAATAGACATTGAACCAGAAACATCGAATTGTAAACGATTATTAAGAGACGTCCTTCTTACAGCAGGACGCTCCATGTAATCCAAGTAACAATGGTGCAAAGGTATAAATCGATAATAGGTAATAATTTCAGCAAAACAGTACAACTACTGAAACAGTTGTTTTTTTTTTGTACAGAAACATTGCTTACCTGGTGTTGGTTCATTGTGCACTGAAAAATAAACAAGTAATGAATCATTGATGTGTAATTAGTTATTTGTAATTTAGTTTATGAACCAACAAAGTAATCCTATAGTTGTATTTCCCGTAAATGTTGAATATATAGGCAAAGGGGATCATAAGTAGTTGTTCAATTTGTTATAATCTTTCTCAGCTGTTTTGATAGATCAAATCAATTTTTCTTCTTCTTCTTTCTGTCCTCATGTACCTTTCGGTGTTGAAGGGAGAGTGAGTGTACGGTCTTTTGCCAGTCTATTTGCCTCTTCTGCTGTTATATTTCCGAGTGTCTCTAATACACTATCTATCCACCTTTTTCGAGGGCGTCCAATAGGTCGACTGTTTTCGTATCGTTTAAGTTTTTTTTTTATAATACTTTGCTTTTTCTGTCTGGTTATGTGGCCGTACCATTTAACTTGTTGTTTCATCAAATCAATAAATTTTCTTAACTCAGATCAATAAATCCTCTTCTGCATCTCCCACCTACGACGGTTCTCTGCAGTATTGTTTTTGACAAATAATATTGTCTGTATAAATGTCCTAACGATGCTAGTTTTCGCCGATTCACTATTAAAGCAATGGTTCTTGTACACCTGCGTACATTTATATTTTATTTCTTACGTACACATGTGTCTTATGTTGTCTATAGGAAATTCGTAGAATTCGCTTGTAGTATGTGTATTCGTATGTATATTCGTAGTATGTGTAGTCCAACTCTCACAACCATACATTACAACAACAGAAAGCACCAGTGACTTATACAGTGTGACTGTCATTCCAACACTGATGTTGCTTTTGTAAATCACCTTTAGCCCTTACATAGACGTTAAAGCGATCTCCAACCTTATTTTTAATTCTTCTTTGCATTTTCCATCACTGAATATGTTAGATCCGAGGTATTTGAAAGTATTTACCTCCTCAAGTTTATATCCATTCACAATGAAGGTCCGTTCTTCTGCGTCTCTGGTGTTAACCAAGATCTTGCTCATTTTTGTGTTGATTTCCATTCTGTACTTACTTGCTGGTAACTTTTTCCATCTTTGCTATTAACTCTCGTAATTTTTGTTCTGACGCAGCTATAAGATAAATATTATCAGCGAAACGCTGACGTTAAATATATATTGAATAAATAGTCAAAGGGGGTCATATTTAGTCCATGTAGGTAACTATTCAGTTTGTAATGATCTTATGTCAGCTTTTTTCACAGATCAAGACAATAAAAAAATAGCTATACGTATTGAGGAGAATATACGAGATATAATCCCTTGGATTCATAGTCCAGTGTTTGCGAGCTATAATCGCTTGTTTCCTATGTTGTTTCCATACCTAGTATTTACAAACTTTATATATATATTCGCTTGTTTTCTTACCCACTATTTTCAAGCTATAATTGTTTTCATGCATACCCAGTTTTTACGAGTTATAATGACTTGTCCCCATGCCCAATATTTACGAGCTATACTCGCGTGCTTCCTATGTGCAAAGCATGGTTGCTAGATTTATTTTTGATTAAAAAAGCAAACCGAACCACAAAAAGGCCAAACCGCACCCAAACAATTTCAAATTAATTTGCACAAGTTTTGATGCATCAGATGAAACAATTTGACACCCATCTCACTACTGTCCTCCTCACTTGACAAACTGGTACCTTCAATATAAACCTTGTCAACATTACAGTTTGTGAGCACTTTTTCCGTTGGATGGAAATCCTTACATTTGTTTGACAGTAATAATTCTGCCCTTATCCTTACAATCGCATCAAGTAAATTAAGTTGCATCTTGTTCCTTGCCTGAAATCAGTAGGGTGAATTTTTTTTCTTCTTCTTCTTCAGCGTTCATTCTCAAACTTCCGCTGGATCTCCCTTGTAGCAGGACTATTCTCCTACTAGATTTCCAGCAGGATGTAGTCCAGAGAATGGAAATGCGTTGTCTCGCCGGTTTTTTCGCCAATGACCCGACACATCCGTCTTCAACAGAAATATTTTTTTCAACTACAGCATTACTAACTGAAGTAATCGAGCACGTAAGGGCAAAAGTACGTTTTATGTAAAAGTGCATTTACAAAGTTTACAAAATGCAAATTCATCAGATGCCTTTTTCAGCCACATGTATATTTTTCCCAGTTACTTTTGTAATTAAGACTGTTATCATATGAAGCTTTCCATTTCTTTGATGTCGTGGCCATTGGTGAAAATGATAAACTATCATTTTCATGAAACACATGTATCAGCACACTACTAAACAAGGAACGCTCAAAACTAAGTTAAAATACACTTTCAGTTATAAATTAATGATTTTATAGCACTACAGTGAGTTTTATTCAGGAGACAGAATTACAGATATAGACATGTTTCAATTGAACGAAAAAAGAAGAAGAATAGCACTACATGCAACACAAAAACACGATATGATTCCAGTTGACTTGATTGGTAGTGTGATCCCAACTAAATTTGCATAATAAAGCATCTAGCATACAGGGGTTAAAATGTGTGTGTCACACATGTCTACGTTTTTTACAAGTCTTTTTCATGTCACTGTAACTGACATAAATATGTCAATACTACATTTAAACTTTCTAACAAAGACACCGGATTATTAGAATTTCGTTTCACTGTGTAGACATATTGATTGCAAAGTTACGTGTGCACTACTAATTAATAAGTTTGAAAAAATACCACCACGCCAAACCAATTTTCATGAAGGCAATCAAACTAGAAAAATGCCACATTTTTCAATTTGCCTATAAATAGGTCAATATTTTACCATGGTGATAAATACATAAAGTACAAAGGTTACTATTAAAACATAACTATCAATGTAAAAGAAAAATAATAATTAGCAATAAACAAAAGAACAATGATTTGTTTTCCACGTTCCGGTCCAACTGCGACCTTTCTCAAGAAACAAATAGACATTGAACCAGAAACATCGAATTGTAAACGATTATTCAGAGACGCCCTTCTTACAGCAGGACGCTCCATGTAATCCAAGTAACAATGGTGCAAAGGTATAAATCGATAATAGGTAATAATTTCAGCAAAACAGTACAACTACTGAAACAGTTGTTTTTTTGTACAGAAACATTGCTTACCTGGTGTTTGTTCATTGTGCACTGAAAAATAAACAAGTAATGAATCATTGATGTGTAATTAGTTATTTGTAATTTAGTTTATGAACCAACAAAGTAATCCTATAGTTGTATTTCCCGTAAATGTTGAATATATAGGCAAAGGGGGATCATAAGTAGTTGTTCAATTTGTTATAATCTTTCTCAGCTGTTTTGATAGATCAAATCAATTTTTCTTCTTCTTCTTCTTCTTTCTGTCCTCATGTACCTTTCGGTGTTGAGGGGAGAGTGAGTGTACGGTCTTTTGCCCGTCTATTTGCCTCTTCTGCTGTTATATTTCCGAGTGTCTCTAATACGCTATCTATCCACCTTTTACGAGGGCGTCCAATAGGTCCAATAGGTCGTATCGTTTAAGTGTTTTTTGGATAATACTTTGCTCTTTCTGTCTGGTTATGTGGCCGTACCATTTAACTTGTTGTTTCATCAAATCAATACATTCTCTTAACTAGCCGACTTTTATAATAATCTTGGCCATGCTCTTACAAATAGAATGTAATTAATTTTTCTTCGTTATTGTATATGTAACATTCGTAAAATTAGGGAAATGTAGTGGATGGGTCGAAGAGAGAAAGCCCTTGACTTATGTTGTGATACAGCTAGGAAGAGTGTGTGGAGATTAGTTACCGCAAGGAAAGATTCAACAATACAAGAACTTATCTAGCAGTACTCTTCTTTCTTCTTCATCAGTTTTTATTCTCAAACTCCTGCTCCTGTAGCAGCACAATGGTTCTACTAGATTGCAGTAGAGTTCAGTCCTGAGAATGGAAATGCTTAATGTCGCTGTTTTATTTGCGCCAATGGCCAAACATATCCGACATAGGCGCAACAGCTGTGCTCCTACCCACAATATGTAATTATGTGCACAGGTGGTTCATTACTTTGTTTATATTAAATCATCAACAATATTTGGCTGATGTGCAGTTGCAAAAAATGTTTAATATTTCTTTTTAACTCTATACCATTACCTTTTCGGGTAAAGACCTTCCAACAGAATTAATTAGGACCCCATTCGTTACATTTTTTAATTAATGTTGGTCACTATTTATATACTTGAAATCGATGCCAAAAAGAGCAAAAACGACTCTAAGAATATAAATAATGATCAACAGAATGCCCAACAACAACCATAACGTATCGAATGGAGTCCTAATTAATTATATTTGAAGGTCTTCTATACAGCCCACAGTCTTGTCTATACTCATTGACAATTATAGCTTAGTGTTCCTTGAGGAACTTCACCCAGGCCACTGTCAACCGTTATGATTTAAGAAATAAAAGAAATAATTAACAGAAATTTCTTACATTCACATGTCTGTCTTGTGACCATGTCTTGTATCTCTTGAAGAGCGCTAAATCCAGCGACTGTAAACAGACTCTGGTTGTCTCCCGCCAACTGTTGTAGCTCTTCTATGTAAATATCGCTTCCAATTCCAATAGATATAAACTTGACATCCATCGACTTCAGACGTCGAGCTGCATTCACAGCTGCGAGGGAGGGAAGTGTGATTAAAATATGAAACCAGAAACGTTACGAGAGCCATGACATATATGACTTGTGTTAGAATTCTGAGGCTAGAACCATTATAGTCGTCACTTTCAAAAATAATCGTTTGTCCTTAATGTATCCTATTAATAATTGTGAAAGCGGATGTGTGCACTGTTAAAATCTGATTTGCATACAAGAAGTAATGCTATTAAGACGAAATTAGTTTTGAGTACCGCACCTGTTTCGAACGTGCAATGCAATCCCCAGAGAACGCCGAAATCGAAATGAAATAGGTAGATAGTATATATGTAGGTAAGTATATAGATAGGTAGGTAGGTATGTAGGTAGATATATATGTAGGTAGGTAAGTAGGTACGTCAGTAGGTAGCAGTACTGTCTGAATGCTTCGATTTCCGCACGGCATTCATAAGACACTTTGACCCTCTATAGTATGGAACTGCCACCTGATCTTTACCTGTGTTTCACCGTGTGTATACTACAGCTATTTTTTGTGAGGGGGGGGGAAGGATTAATTAATAAGTCCCCGTAAAAAATCCCCTTTTTAACCAACTAATATGATTTCAGTTGTGTCGCCATTAGGGGTAGATTTTGGAGTTGCGACCAAAATATTTATATTAGACAGTAGCTATTGTCTAACAAATTACAAACAAGTTAAAAATGAGAATTATAAAATGCTACATCTATTCCATATTAATGTATGGCTCAGAAACATGGACACTAAAGAAACAATTAGAAGACAAAATTGATGTCTTTGAGATGTGGGTATATAGAAGAATAGGGAGAACATAATGGAAAGAGAAGAAAACAAATAAAGAGGTAATATGAAGAAAGAACTACTAAGAGAAATAAAGATCAGGCAAATAAAATACTTTGGACACATTAAAAGACATGACACCTTATTGAAGACCTTACTTGAGGGTAAAGTCAAAGGGAAGCGAGCAAGAGGTAGGCAGAGATACAAGTGGGAGAGTAACATTACACGATGGACAGGTTACAGTCAAGCAGAGTGCACCACCAAGACAGGAGACAGGAGATGTTGGAGATACGTTACAGCCAACCTTCGTTGCGGAGACGGCACTTAATGATGATGATGATTGTCTAATATGATTTCTAGTGGTGAATAACTATAATGCTGATGATGATGATGATGATGATGATGATGACTATGACTATGATAACGGCGATGATGATAGTAGTAGTTGTATTCGTTGTGATGATGAAAATCATTGTGGTGGTGGTGGTTATGGTGATGATAATGACAACGATGATCTGAGTTTTGATCTTTCGATCTGGATAGAGAGACTGGATAGAATTCGGAATGCAGCAATGATAATAAAATTTAAGTGCACATGAGACATATCGACACGCGCTATGCGCCACATACTCTACTGTCCTACGGCAGAGAAAAGATTACAGTAGTACCGTCGTGCTCGGGCGTACCTTCAAATACATGCAAACAAGGAACACCCATTTATTCCGAAATACAAAAAGTTAAAGGTAGCAGACTTAAGATAGGGAAGTCGTAGATAGGACGTGCTAAGGATGTCATACAAATCGTGTGCAGATTACAAGATGTGGCAGCAGATGTGGAATGACAAGATCTACCCACAAATTTCTAAACGTGGTTGAGAGTAGTAATATCACGTAGCAGGAAATGCAGAGAATGGTGTCCCACGGCTGTGAAGAAAGAGGTGCAGGCTTTGGCCAGTGAGAATGACAAAAAGGAGGGTGTGATTATATACACTGATGTATCTATAATTAGATATGTTCGCAGTGCTTGGGCCTTCACAGGTCAGTGGGCAGGTAAAACGATCAGGGAGGAGAGTGGGGCCTTAGCTGTAGCTAAGAGTAGCATGACCATGGAGATTATGGCGGTGACCAGGGCATTTGAGTGCGTAAGCACACAGATGGTAACACGTGTCTGCATCTTGAGTGACTCTATGAGTATGATTAAGATGGTACAAGTGGTCTCGTTGGCGAACACTGGATTGAGGCCTTGAAAAAGGCGAGTTTGAAAGTAGCTACATTTATTTTCATGCCAAGACATAGGGTGTTCGAGGCAATGAAAGAGCAGACCTATCATCTAGCATCATGCGCGATTGTGGCACAGGGCGAAGGGGCAATGAATCGAACTGACGTTTTGAAATCCATGAGATATAGCACGTGAGAGTTGTTTGTTTGTTTGTTTTTCGTTCGCTCCATTGTAACCATCACGGATATCCGTGCGATTTCCGCCGGGAGCGTGATTACGTTGTGCCACCGTTATGCGCCTTGTAGGCCTAGCACATCCGATTTCGTCATGCCTTGACAATTCGGGTGGGCTACCCTTAGCCTGTGACAGCCTCTATATCTGTCTCCAGGCACGCGTAGTGGAGACTCTTCGCCCAGACGATGTTTTGCTCTCGTCTAACTCGAACGAGGTGTTCCACTGTCTATGAACTTGCCTCGTGTAATTGGACGTGCTGTGCCTGTGCCCATTGGGTACCGAACCGTTTCTCATCCGTGAGCCTGGTTCCTTAAGGGGAAGAACTCAACAGAGGAGTTGGACCCTGGCTCTTTCGCCCTCTTAGCCGAGGTGTCATTCACCGACATCGTGTACCCCTTGTCCAAGTTCGAGTCTCACACCACGCGTTTGAGAGCAAGGCGTTCTCGAGCTGAACGTCCTTGTCCCAATAGCGCCTGAGCCCATCAGGTACTGAACCCTTTCTCTCTTCAAGTGTATTTCCGGTGTAGGAAAACCTGACAGTAGAGTTGGGCCAGGGCTAAATCGTTGTCCCTTTTGTGCCTGAGCGAATCGAGTACGGAACCCTTTCTCTCTGCAAGTGTACTTCCGGTATAGGAAACCTTGACAGTAGAGTTGGGCCAAGACTGCCATCGTTGTCCCTTTCTTGCCTACACCCATCGGGTACAGAACCCTTTCTCTTTGCAAGCATATTTCCGGTTTAGGAAGGCTCGACATTAGAGTTGGGTTAGGTCTTTTGCTTTACCAAACGCCGATGGATGGGTCTGGGTCTCTGCCTGTAAGGAACTCTGGTAACTAGAAGCCCGTCTCGAGCTGACGGAGCTTGTAGTTCCCTTTCCTAGGGACTTTTCACTTTCTATTTGCAGTTCGCGCTGCCCTCTAGCGCTGTTCTGCCCTTTCATTGTTTCATTGTACTCTGTATGAAACATATTTGTCTCTCGCCATGCATTTACCTTTACGTGCATTTTACATTGGCCGCCCCTCCAATGTCCGGACTGGACTGACTAGCTTCACTGTATGTCGACAGTGTCGCTATATGTGGTGATGCTGGTGGTGTCGGAGATATTGTCTGTCTCTTGTGCAGTCAAATCTCTTTCCATCTGCTACCTCCACATTCTCGGACACGATCCCCAAATGATTTGGCCAGAATCAGCACGAGCTGCTGTATTTCTGTTTCCAGGGTGCACCGCGTGGAGGTACATTTGGGATCTTGGTTATCTGCTAACCCTGGGTCCGCCTAGAGCAATGCGTTCCCTTTGCACCCCGACTAAGTAACAATGATGATGCTCATGATAATAATAATAATAAAGAATTCTCACTGTCGTCAAATGAATTTGATCTTCCGTCTGTCATGATAATCAAAATCTTGGTAGCGTTGACACGCCCACCAGCAAGGGGACCATACATATTTTGTTGGTACACAAAGTCCAGAGCTTTAGCTGTGTTCGTACCACTTTTGAGATGTCTCGCCGATAAGATGGCCTGTGAGTCAATAGAATGGCAACGTACATTTTCTAATGTTAGAATGGTGATGAGGTGATGTTAAGTACAGAAATAAATACTGGTAAATTGATGTATACAATTAGTATGCTGTTGGTCGGGAGTCGATATGTTGCCAGTCAAGTAATATATTGGTCACATGAACAATTGAAATCCAACATAAGTTACAAGCGTTTGTAAACAACATGGGTCATGACAGAGAGAATCCAACATAGGTTAAAAATATATACAATATAATCGTTGCTGACAAAGATAATCAAAAAAAAGACACGTACATGTATGAACATATCAAAAATAGGTCACGAACATGTATGTACAAATCCAAAATAGGTCACAAACATGTATGTACAAATCCAAAATAGGTCACGAACATGTATGTACAAATCCAAAATAGATCACGAACGTGTATGAACAATATTTGTTATGACAAAAGAGAACCCATCATATGTCTTTGTTTTCCTTAATTATAGTTTGTAAACAAGATAATTCATGTTCTTTTTCTAATTATTATATATATATATACGCTTCAGCATCTCTATAGCACTGCTTTGGTTGTTGATCTGTCAGTATATACTTGTATCCACACTTCTTTAGTGTATATGTCTTCAATCATGTTGTATACTATTTTCTTTTGTAGATTATTCAGTCCTTTCATAATGTAATGTAATTATCTTTATGGTGGTTTTGATAGTGAGATTTTGATATTGATCCCAAGAAATCAGGAGAAGTGTTTGTGTTATTTCTTTTATTATTTCTGATAGTTCATACTTGCAAGTTCTGTTTACTTCTTTTGGATTATGAAATAAACTGCTTTTTCAGCCTTACACTGGTTAGGTCACTGTATTAGGTATTCAATGTTCGTGCTGGCATGATCTTGTACTTTTTTGTTTGGATATTGGTCTTAGTGTTAACTTTGAAGATGTGATCCCTATATATTTCAATTTCCTTTATGGGAGATGTCTTCACTCCACATGTGTTTATAGATGTGAATTGGCTGCTGAAATATATGCCATTTATCAGATTTTTTTTATCACTAGTCTAATGTCTCCTGTGATGAGACGAAGTGCTTGATTTTGTTTGTTGTCCAGAGATTGTTGATGGGAATTGACTACTGAAATCAATGATGATGCGTATTCTAGTGCATTGTGTAATTGAACCTGCATATAGCTTCATTAATGTTGCTTCATTTGATTCCCTGACTGTTCCCGCCACTTTGTTTCGTCTTCTTCTTCAGTGTTCATTCTCAAACTTACACTGGATCTCCCTTGTATCAGGACCATTGTCCTACTAGATTTCCAGCAGGATGTTGTCCAGAGAATGTAAATGCGTTGTGTCGCCGTTTTATTTGCGCCAATGGCCTGACACATCCGTCTTCGGTGGGACTTTGTTTCAAGACAGACAGTTTCTGCCGCCATGTCAATGGTCTTACTTTCTTACAATATTCATTTTTCACTCACTTTGATTTCTACAATGTATCCTGTGTTTTTTTTTCATTCAACTTTAGCAATGTATTCAATGGCTTCCCCATGAGGGCTTGTTGCTCTTTAAAATTTAATCTGTTGAAGTCCTGTAATGTTATTTGTGTGTGTGTTTGTTTGTATATTTGTGTTTTTTGCTTGTTATTTGTGCCTTTGTGTAATTGAATGTTTAATTGTTTGTTTTTGTGGTTTATTTTATGCGTGCGTGAGTTTGTGTGTGTGTGTGTGTGTGTGTGTGCTTGTCTGTGTATTTGTATGTTTGTTTCCTTCCAATTCCGTGAATCACAAACAATGTATCTCTTGTATCGTTTTATACTATTTGAGTTGTGTCCTCAGAGCTTTATTTCATACACAGAAGATTTCAATTCTCCATCGGTTACAATATTTTGAGAAAAATCTTCCTATTCTGTGGAGATCAAAAGTATCTGTATAAATGAAGCAATGTCGGGGTGGCGCTTCCACAAGTGAAATTACTTCACTTATAGACTCATGCTATCTACTAGACGTTAGTCTGTTGTATAAGATAGGTTATCAATCAATAAACAAACCCGTAATCCTTCAGGGTCGTAGGGGTACCACATTGGATGCCTCAACACACAGAGTCCTCCAGCGAATTCTATTCTCAGCGATGCGGAAGAGTGGAAATATATTGCCCTGTCCATTTCTTGATGTTGTCTGTCCATGCCTGTATTTTCCCACCTCTGCTTCTTCCACCCTCGACAGTTCCCTGCAGTATTGTTTTTGACAAGGAATCGTGCCTGCGTACATATCCGAACCATGCTAGTTTTCGTCGTTTCACTATTGAAAGCAATGGCTCCTGAACACCTGCACACATCTCTACATTATTTCTTACGTACACATTGGTCTTATGTTCCCTATAGGAAATTCGCAGAACTCGTCTGTAGCATTTGTACTCGAAAGCATGTAATATTCTCTCCATGTCCGCTGTGTGTTCAACTCTCACAACCATACAACACAACAGAAAGCACCAGCGACTTATACAGTTTGATTTTCACTCCAACACTCATGTTGCTTTTCCAAATCACAGTTAACCTTGACAAGGACGCTAAAGCCATCTCCAGCCTTATTTTTAGTTCTGCTTTGCATTTACTATCGCTGCATATACCGGATCCGAGGTATTTGAACGTATTCACTTCCTCAAGCTTATGTCCATTCATCACAATATTAGTCTGGTTTTCTGTGTCTCTGCTGTTTACCAAGATTGTGCTCTTATCTGTATTTATTTCCATTCCGTACTTGCTGGTAATGTTTTCCAACTTTGCTGTTAATTCTTGCAATGGTTGTTCTGACCCAGCTATAAGATCTATATCATCAGCGAAACGCATGTTGCAAATAGGGAGACCTGCAATCGATATAGACGCGTTGTAATCATGTAATGTCACATGTATGATGTGCTCTAAGTATATGTTGAAAAGTACTGGGGACATTATGCATCCCTGTCGAACTCCAACATGTGTTATGAAGAAACTCTCCAACTGTATTAGTTGATAAGACAGCACTATTTGCATTTTTGTACAAGATAGATTATACAACAGCTTCGTTTAGATTTTAGATCAGATCACAAGATTATTAGGCTTTCATAATACTAGTCATTTTTTTATACGCCATCCATTTGTGAAATTCTGAATTTGACCTCTAAAATTTTGCATTTGAATTCGAAATAATATTTCTTTTAAATTTCGTCTAATGTGATATGCGGTACGCTTAGCGCTAATGTATGCAAGTATTATTGAGCGAACATCACTGAAATATTGTGTTTGGAAGAACCGACTTACAGATCTCAGAGCTGCATGACTATTGAAGTCTTTCAGATCAAACAGTTTCACTGTGTCTTGACTGAAGATGACTGCGCCAAATTGAACATCGTCTTGTCCAAGTGTAAACTTGTCTGTGACGTTCGAAACAAATTGAAGCTGAGTCGTGTAATCATCATCACTTATACTAGCAGAAGAATCTAGAACGAAGATTATATCCGCAAGCTGCTTCACGTGACAAACGTAATCTGAAATGACGTAATGTTTGTTGATAAATATGTAAATATCTGTAAGAGTTAATTTATAATTGCAAACATAAAAATGTGGCTACATAAATAAAATTGGGAGGGTATTATGAAAATTAACTTATATTACTTTCGGAACAATATATTTTTTTTCATATCTGACAGGAATGCCTGTAAATAGTTGAACATTATCCTGCAGCGTTGAATAACCAAGTGTGGCGTATGATCGAGAGGTTAGAACGCTAGTCTCACACGAGTGAGGTCTAGAGTTCGATCCCAGGTAAGGACTGGATTTTTTTTCTGTCTGAGAAATTAAAAAGCTCACCCTGTACATGACGTGGCGATAGCAAGAGCATGCGGCCTTTATCACACAGCTATTCAATCCCCTCCCTGCAACGCCTGAACTGGTAAAATGAGGTATTGAAAGTTTTTTGTTTTTTTTGACAGTTGAATAACCGACCGTATGTGTCTTTTGGAGTGTTAAACATTATCCTGCATCGTTGAATAAGTGTCTTTTGGAGTGTTAAATTCTGTACCCTCGTTCTTCTGTCAGCTGTCATGTAACAGCACTAATAATTTTTATAAAATATGTAATTTGCTTTGTTATAATAATTTAACCTCTGATTTCCTATAGTGACATCTAGGTAAGCCAAATCTTGCGACGCTGTCCTCAATATATGACCAATATTCACAAACGATAACATGCAGTTTCTAAACACAATTCACAAATCTATGTCAACAGTTATCTGTACATGTGATTTCATATCTTTTGTATCCAGTATTAGTATATGCAGAACACATATTCTAGTTGTATAAGTTAGTTTATTATCTCTAGTTTCTTGGAAGTTTCTATTCAATATTTTTATCTACGAAATTTTCCTTTCAGCACAGTCAGTGATTTTTTGTTTAAATGCTTACTATTCAATGGAGGTCTCTAACTGTTTGGTCATATTTAATGTTACTGTAAACTTACTAGCAACCCTTTAGATTATTTTGGAGCGGGATCATCCATGTAACTAATTGAGGAGCTTCTTTCGTGGTATAGGGTCTAACAATCAACTTGTGTTTCATGAGGAACTTTTTTTTTGCTATCACTTTCAACTTGTCTTGATGAGGAACTCTTCTTTTTTTGGTATCACTTTCAACTTGTCTTGATAAGGAACTTTTTTTTTGCTATCACTTTCAACGTGTCTTAATGAAGAACAGATTAAGTTCCCCAGGAACTAGAGAAATACTCCCTATGCATGTAGGAAACAAGAGATTCATCGCTAGTAATTCCTAGAGATCGAAACAATAAATATATATATATATATATATATATATATATATATATATATTGGGTTCTCCAAAACTTATTTAACAGAAAAGATCGTATGTGCCAGATTATCGTTCTGTGAATAGCTAAACTAAACTAGGACAATTCTGTAATATAAAATAAGTACAGTATTTCTAAGACAACAATGTTTTACCTTGACTGCAAGAATTGTTGATATATGTTTGAAGTGCTGTAAGGACGCCATCAAAATTGTTATTGAAGACAACTGATGAATCTGAAACAATAGCTTCCTGCTCTATGACATTGGAATTGGCAAATCCAACTACTATGACATAAACGCCAGCATTTTTCAAGATTTCTGCCTGTTGTTTTGTTTTCTGTGGATCACTAGATCTGCCATTTGTAAACAAAATGACAACCTTTGGTGATCCAACACGAGATCCATGACTGGTATTGAAGAAACTTAATCCAGTTTCTAATGCTAGATGTGTGTTTGTTATGCCTCCTTGAAAGGTTGCGTTGAGAATAGCCTGGAATTATACAAAATTCATACGGCCAGAATTTCATAGAAAATTATTAAAAAGGTTCTTGATACCACAAATGTGACGTATTCTAATATATCATTGTTTCTTGATAAAGGAAATGTTGCTGAAACGTTGAATGTTCTCTTCATTTTTTAATTCTACGAAGATATTGGTATCAAATTAAAGAGTATCCATTTATGCACATTTTTCATAACTTAGATGTTGGTCGTTGTGTTTATAGTTTTTGAGATATGGACTTTTTAAATATGTGGGGTGTGTCAGTGATTTTAAAGAAATATTGCAAAAATGTTCAGCATGATTTAGAAATACAGTGAACAGTTCATAGTAAGTAAACCAATGAAAACCTCCCTATGTAATTGTAGTAAGTAGCCTCGTTTTGAATTTGCACATTTTTCTTGCACACATGCCACGTTTAGGTATCAATTTGTAATCAACCTATTAATTCAAAATGTCAAAAAAAATATTTGTAAGTACTGCAGAAATATTGATGAGTCCATCAACAGTATGATATTGCAGATCTTTCCAAAGCACACTTATACAATTGGTTTATTGCTGTTAATATTGCTGTGAGCATTGCAACCTTAGATTTTAATGATGAATCACAATCTCTGCAAGCTTCATTTAGGCTGTTGGAAGTGACATGCGGAAGTTGCACTTTGGATAACTTCCCAGGAACCTATTCGAAGAGACGGTTAAATGCACACAAAAATATGTTCAGAAATATGTTCAGTCTCTTATCGTGAATTGAGTAAGGTGTCCATGTTTTTAACCCACACATCACTATACTGAGCACACATTTTTGTTCTACGCTCTTTCTTTCTCTCTCTCTCTCTCTCTATCTATCTATCTATCTCTCTCTCTCTCTCTCGTCAGATTTCCAAAATTTGTAGACGCTTTCCTTATCTTTATCTCCTCATCGAATGACAGTGTGCATGTCAATGTGAACAAAATCCGTTGATAGGAAAGGAAGCTCACCCATCACCCATATGAATCGCAAGCAAAATTTTAATTACTATGAATTTAGTCAAAGTACAGATTAAGCCCTTCCATACCCCTCCCCCTCCAGCGCCAGAGGACAGTTAAGCCCTTCCATACCCCTCCCCCCTTTAGCGCCAGAGGACAGTTAAGCCCTTCCATAACCACCCCCTCCCGCTAAAAGACAGATTAAGCAAGATCTTCCATAAGCCTCCCCCCCCCCAGGCATTTCTAAAGAAGATAACTAAACATCTCATGAAAATGACGGACGTACAAAAATGAGCAAATTAATTCTTTCTAAATTAAACAAAATACAGGCACGCAAACTCAGACACAGACACCTCCCCCCCCCCCCCCCCCCAATAACATTTGTTATTTTAATTGAAAATCCCAGGAGGCATTAATAGAAAATATAGTTGAAACATTGCATTGTTGTTAGTGGAGCATCAATTTATGCGGTTGATACTGTTGTAGAGACAGATTTTTGTATGAGTACCACAGTCTTTTTTCAACGTTTATCTTGAGTGAGAATATATCATAAGCTCTTGGCAGGTGGTTGGTCAGGGACTGCAACCTCACATCATCATTTGAAAATGATCGTATGAAAAAGAAACATTTTTATTAATTCATCTCAAATAGAAAATAACCACATATACTTACTGTTTGTAAATCCTTGTACAGTGTGAAGGAATTAAAATTGAACAAATTCACAGGACTCGTTCCGAATGAGATCCCAGCAAACTGGATGTCAGATGCTCCAATATGAAAATTTTCTGCCACATTTGATGCAAAATTTAGCTCGCTGGTAAAGCTAGAAAAACCGACATCATCGGAGGAATCGAACACAAATAAGATGTCTAGTTTTCCTTTTAAACAAGGTTCTGAAAACGAGTAAGTGGGTGAAATTGAACAGGAGCAATGATAAATGTACGAACTTCAGTGACAAAAGTCGGGTTTTAAAAAAAACGTGTTTACGTAATGTTCGTCTGTCAATACATAATATCAGTCTGATCTATAATGTACACCACCAATCTCTTGAATGGATACCTACAGGGAAAAGAGCAAGCGGTAGACCAAAAGAAACACTCAGAAGAAAACAATACTTAGAGAAAGTAAAACAATCAATATCCATACTATTCAAGAACTGCACAGAATAGCTTTGAACAGACAGAATTGGAGAGATCTGACCTCTGCCCTATGCGCTAACTTCAGCGCAAAAGGAAAATGAATGAATGAATGATCTATAATTTGCTCATTGAGAATACAATATTTGCATTATTAACCACTATACACTCGTACACTCATGGTCGCACTTTGTTATCATATTACTAATAAGTATATATACCTAGGATACACAGTTATTAAAACAATCTGTATATATACTATAATCTACAATTCGGTCCAAATTATACAGCATATAATATAGTCTAGTCTATAATTGACAACCTAGTCGGTTCTGTCACAGGATACCAGTCTACATTTATTACCAAAAGCGCAACGAAATATATAATGAAAGGGAGACAACCTGTGTTGTTCTTTTTCTAATTATTTCATGATTATTTCTCTTGGTCATATGTATCAATTGTTTTTATAAGTTTTGTGGATGACTATATTTAATAGTTTAGCCAAAAGACAAGAAACTTGTGGAGACAGACTGTTAGCACTATTTCTAGCCCTAACCCTTGTTGTGATGTGCTATACAAAGACATTACACTGTGCCACTATATTT
Organism: Meghimatium bilineatum; assembly: GCA_034231615.1. Taxonomy (NCBI): domain Eukaryota; kingdom Metazoa; phylum Mollusca; class Gastropoda; order Stylommatophora; family Philomycidae; genus Meghimatium; species Meghimatium bilineatum. The sequence continues at coordinate 33,432,179 of CM067322.1, forward strand.
GTGCTCTTCTGACGTTCACGACATCTGCAGAACTGGCATATCGAAACGACTGGGATTGTCGTGAAATCTGCTGTTCGTGTTTTCTATCAGTGCACTCCCAGCAAATCCTTCCCTCAACGTTATTGGTTAAGGTCATACCTTTCGCAACTGTTACAATCGTACTAGATCGTTATCAGTCATAGGCAAGTTCAGCATAATACGGCAGCAATTTTGTTATTAGAAATGCACCGGCAGAGTGACGTCACAAATTACTACAAATGTCGGTTCTGCACCGATATTTTTTAAAGTATGAAATGTAGACCCTTCATCTGGAGATGGACCATTTAGAGTATTGTATATAATCTCCACAACGGTCCATAAACTAAGTTATGTTTATATTGTATAGAGAAGTATGTTCCCTAATATAAAATTGTATCTACGTCCTGTCTATTATATGTAGTCAATTATACTACTATCACTATTGTATATCAACATATTTTCCTGCAGATAAGCATGATGTAGTCTTGAGAACGGAATGCGTTGTGTCATGGTTTACAGCATTGATGCGATATCTGCGCCTTTCGTTCTGACACATCTGACTTCAGCATGGCTTTGGATCACTGACCCTATATGGGATGGGACAGCCAATCCATCCCATAACCTCCTTACTCACCTCGTAGGACATACATGGAAGGTAAACAGTGTTGCTATTCTTTGCTCCCCTTTCGGGCCCCGACAACACACGGGTGATATCAACATATTATATTTATCCTATAAAAATGCATATGTTCTGTCGTTTCTACAATATGTATGTTCGTATTTATCCCCATGAATTACAAGCCATCAATCTTGCAATTCTTATCTGTAATATGATGTTTCTCTTTGGCTTCCTTTCATACCCAGAAGACTTTATTTCTCTGCAGTTCCCAGTGTTTTGATAAGAAGCCTCCTTATCAGAAATGATATGTTTGTGTTTACAATATACATGATACAAACTACACCTTCAAGTCATAATTCCCAGGGATCTGCCAGAAATGCACTTCTAAACAAGACATCGGTATTCGAGATGGAACTACCAATCTCTTAATCACAAAACAAACTGACCTACCACTGTGCTATGGAGACTGCCAAGGACGCAATAGCATCACCAAAACGGGGTATGACAACACATACACGAGATATAGAAAGCTTACCTTGACCAACAACAGAAACGAACAGGGTACAGCAGATAATAGCTATACTGGTCGTCAAGTGTTCCATGCTTCCTTCACCTTATGTCCGTTATGGTCGCTAGTTCCTTGTTTATCGGAGATCGTAAGGTTAATGTTTCCCACACAGAAAAAAACTTACTTATATACCGTAGCTATAAACAAACTCGGAACTTGATTGATCGTATTTACGGAAGTAGGTTGAACATCTTACACCTGAATACACCCAAAATACCGTATTACATTTAAAGGCTAAACAATGTTAAACTTTTATAAAACATTTCAGGATTTATAGTGCGTGTAAAATGGGTTACTTCGTAGAAATTACATCAATTGAAAAAAAAAAACTGACAATACTGCATTTACTCCCTTATGGAATTGCTAGTAGGTTTCCATTGGTTTGAGTATTTTCTTTAATTTATTGCTTGCAACTCGAAAGCATTTGAAATGAACCAAGTCCCCCCTTCTGCTGTTATTTCCTGAGACTGTGCTGACTTCAGAGACTGAATCGACATACAATTATTTTCAGATGAGGATCCAACACAGGTATCCTCACATGGGGATTCACGACAATTATCCTCAGATGGGGATTCAAGACAATTATCCTCAGATGGGGATTCAAGACAATTATCCTCAGCAGGGGATTCAAGACAATTATCCTCAGATGCGGATTCAACACAGGTATCATCATATGGGGATCCAACAAAATTATCATCAGGTGGGGATCCAACACAACTCTCCTCAGCTGGAGATCCAACTTGGACAATATAGTAAGGATCCATGTGCTGTAACCAATACGAGGTATTTGAATTCTGTTTAATGAAATTAGTATTATAAATTACAACAACAGCCTGAGACAGCATGTATTTTAGATGACTGATGTAAATGATTGTAGCAGCATGAGACAACATGTATTCTAGATGTCTGATGTAATTTACAACAACAACATGAGACAATATGTATATTCTAATTGTCTGATGTAATTTACAACAACAACATGAGACAACATGTATATGCTAGATGTCTGATGTAATTTACAACAACAACATGAGACAATATGTATATTCTAATTGTCTGATGTAATTTACAACAACAACATGAGACAACATGTATATTCTAGATGTCTGATGTAATTTACAAAAACAACATGAGACAACATGTATATTCTAGATGTCTGATGTAAGTGACAACAGAAGCTTGAGATATCATGTATTCTACATGGCTGATATTATTAATCAAAGATATATTCTCACAAGGGACTGCTGTCTGTAAATTACGCCAACAATTTGGACGGGGGACCTGCAAAGTTTTTAGTTGCTGACAAGGACGGGAGAAGTAGGAGTGTGACAGAAGATGAGGTCAACATGTCCAGTTAAATTGTTTGAATTTTAAAATCTTTCGAAAATTTGGGGCTTGACAGTCTGTTGACAAAAGGAAGAAGGGGTGGTGTCAGAAATTGGTTAAAACAACTGTTGCCACAATTTATTAACGCCCCAACTTACAAGTATGCCGAAATATTCAAGGATGTTTAAGAGATATTTAGAAGTGACATAAATATTATGTTTTACAGTAGATATACACCCAAATTCAAGATAACAATGATATTAATTGAATACTTCAAACTTTACACTGTTGCAAGTTTTTCTCACTTTATCTACATATCCGGCTTTGTATCTTGCAGATAGCGTTCCTATATCAGAAGTTCAAGATATCGGGTTCGAATTTAAATGTAACCAGTTGGATTTCTAGATCGTTAAGAAGGCAATGGCAAACTAATAAACATAAATATTGCATTGATCACCATCAATGTTCTTTTTTTTTAAATTGTGACTTTCTGTGTAGGATATTCTACAAACTTTATATTTGTGAATACAATGTCAGCATTCACACACTCTTGTATATTTCAATGTCAGCATTCACACACTCTTGTATATTTCAATGTCAGCATTCACACACTCTTGCATATTTCAATGTCAGCATTCACACACTCTTGTATACTTTCAATGTCATAATTTATACATTCTTCCATACTTTCAATGTCAGCATTCACTCATTCTTTCATGCTTTCATCATTCACACATTCATTTTTCCACATTTTCAATGTCAGAATTGATGTATTCTTCCATACTTTTAATGTCACTGTCAGCATTCACACATTCTTCCATACTTTCAATGTCAGAATATATATACACTTCCATACATTCAATATCAGAATATATATTCACTTCCATACTTTCAATATCAGAATATATATTCACTTCCATACATTAAATGTCAGAATATATATACACTTCCATACATTCAATATCAGAATTGATATACTTTTTCATACTTTCAATATCAGCATTCACACATTTTTCCACACTTTCAATCAACTCATGGTGGATAGCAAGACAATGCAATGTCCACAATCTTCCATACTTTTAATACCAGAATTCATACATTCTTTCAAACTTTCAATTTCAGAATTGATATACTTTCATACATTCAATGTCAGCATTCATACATTCCCTCGTACTTTCAATCAATCATGGTGGATAACAAAACAATGCAATGTCAGCATTCATATATTCTTCCATACTTTCAATGTCAGCATTCATATATTCTTCCATACTTTCAATGTCAGCATTCATATATTATTCCATACTTTCAATGTCAGCATTCATATATTCTTCCATACTTTCAATGTCAGCATTCATATATTCTTCCATACTTTCAATGTCAGCATTCATATATTCTTCCATACTTTCAATGTCAGCAGCCATACATTCTTGCATACTTTCAATGAAATCGTGATGGATATAAAAAACAAAAATATCCGCCATGGTAGTGGAAACTAACTAAAGCTGATGGTTCAGACAATGATAATTTTAACTGTCATAACTCATATGCCATGCCAGCTTGCATAGGCGACCATGAATCTCCACAGCTCTCTATCTTCAGAATTATATATCATGGTCGTTGTTGCTTTCCTGCCATGCCAGTTTGTTAAACTGTGTAATATTTTCTCACAGTGTCGCCCTCTGTCTCTTTGCCTTCAATCTTGCCTGTTGTAACTATGCTCTCCGAACATTCTTGTCTCATAATGTTTGTCTCATAATAATTCTTGTCTCAAAACATTGGATTGTATTTTTTTTATATCATTGATTAATCTTTGTGTCGCATATGAGTCTATCAACACCTCCACATTAGTTTTCCTGGCAGTTCTTAATATTCACAGCATTCTTCTGTAGAAGAACATTTCTGCTGCCTCTACTTTCCCACGATCCTGTTTGTTCATTGTCCAAGACTCGCATCCATATGTTAATATAGAAGTTATGTAGCACTGCAGGGCTCTCTTCCTCGTTTCTAATGACAGGATCAGTGTCATGCTGGGCTGTGATGCAGAATGTGGCCGCATCAGGTGGCACTTATCAAGGACTTGTCGAGGGCGGCATGTCTAAGAAAACACATTAAAGTGGGCGACATTTCAAAGAGTTGCAAAGATCTGACTAAGAAAATCCACCGCACGGCCCTTGACAGGTTCATATTACACAATATATATTTTCATTTTTCTGAATACTGTTTCGCCGGACCTATTCTGCATCTTATTTCTGTTGAACTTCTTCCATCTTCTTATTTCTGTTAGAATCATAGACTCTGTCTACCTTTAGTCAACCATATATGGTCCAATAGTTTTCTTGCACAAGACGTTTTTAAAAAAAACACTTTAGACATCATCGACTCACTTTAATCTATTCATCAATTCGTGGGACAGACGAGAACAACATTGGACCGATTGGCGTCGCAGACCTAAGATTGGTGCAACTGCTGCAAATAAACTCAGATAAGCTAATACTCAGCAAAAACTTCTAGAAGAATTAGAAAAGCTGTTCAGTGTCACACAGATTCCTCCAAGATATGTTAAAAGTACGGAAGGAAATTCTAGAGAGAGGCATACGAATTCATTAGTCACAGTCAGGTACACCGAAGCCATCCTCATTGCCAGGACCGTACGGTAGATTTTATCGGTATGATGCAAGTCTTAGAAATGCCACCCCCCCCCCCTCTTAAATGGTATTCGGGGAAAAGCCGCCACAGACAATGCATTTTTATTGGTGCCGCCTAATGCGGCGAGCCTCTCTGCATCATAACACGGTACGGTCCCAGTAGAGCTTAACTTGTCATCACCGACTTCGACAGGCGATCAGCATACAAGTCTATTTTCAGATCTCAACTGTAACCTTTATTGTTACTAATTATGAACTACGATATTAAAAACTGTTGGTCTTCTTCTTAATGTCATCCGTATTGTAGTTACTGTATGTTTGTGCTTCTATCGTTAGACATTTGTTCCTTGGCGTTGAAGAAACAAATTAGAGATAGCTGAGACGTGAATCCGGTACGACTCAACTTATTCTAACATTTATCATTTTTTGATCGGACACTTTTCATATTATAGGTAGGCTTGAATTACGTGAATTTTTAAACATGTTTTTCGTCAAAAGTTAGCTATTCACAATGTGAAGAATATGTAAAGAATCTTTTATCTTATTATATTTTCAACAATTTACATCAGGGGTTATAAACGGTCCGGCTCTCTGCAGTATTTATTGTCCACTAAGTTATTTGTTTTAGCCCTGCTAAAAAGACATGGGAAAAGAGACGCTGGAGACCCGCTGTGGTCAATCTTTGATGCGGGTGACGGCACTTGATGAAGATGATTATATTGCCTGTAAATGTATAAAAATACTATACCTCCTTGGCAGAACACATGTTCACTATCACTCATTTAAATGTGAAAACTAAACCTAGTGATTGTGTTACGTTAGCCCTGCTATACCGACAATTGGAGTCTAGACTCACAATTCAGCAAAAGTAAGATACATCGCAAAAAGGCAAATAAACGAAAGACCTGGAGAGAAAAATGTATCAAACTAAATATAAAAAGAGAAGGTATTAAGGCCTGAAGGCTTTTGCATTATCTTGAAGGAAAATATTCAAAGACCAATCCAACACCCATAGTAGATGGCTGTTGCAATGAAATAACAGCACACATCAAGAAAGCAGATAAAATAAAGCTATCAGTTCTTGTCCACAGCAGTAATAATGTATTATACATGTTAGTAATGTCCCAAACCAGTGATCTAGTAATGATGCGACACGATGGCTTGTGGCGAAACATCGGACGTAACAAATACTGCCCATCTTTTCCACTCTGGAAGATTAAAATCCTTCTTATGACACTAGACATCCTGGTGAATGTGTGAAACTAACTGAGGTATTAAAGATTTAAAAAGGTAAAAAGTTAACAAATGAAACTGAATATATTTCAATGTGAAGTCGTTAGATGTTACACACAGAGTTGAACATCTTTGCAACACCAGTCAATATGAAGTCAATTTGATGCTCGACGAAAAGTTGAACATTTTTGCCACACCAGTCAATGTGAAGCCAGATGATGTTCCACGCAAAGCAATTTCTAAAGATTGAGTCTGTCATACACTTTAAACTGTGCTCTGCTGAAGATGAACGAATTCTACAGATAAGTGAAAAGAGACACACTCCAGATTCACCAATTAAAACTTTAAAAAGTAGCTGCGAGTAGCAACATCATCAATACCAGCCAACATCACCAGGGAGAAATAGATACAATCCATCACTGTTAGTTATAGGCACCCATTACAGGCAATGATGGCAACAGTTTCAGACTTTTGTTGATTCATCTTTATGATGTGAGTTGCGAGATGACTGAAAAGTATAACGTTTCGGCATAAAACCCTTCTCCGATTTGGACACTTATAGTCAAAGTTTGACATCTGTATGTTTTTATCTGTCCTTTCTTGCTGAGCGATAGAACAACAATGTCACATAAGAGTAACATTGCACTTTTTCACAGGTTATAAAGGGCTTGAAACGTTACTTCAATCAATCAATTATGTACAAATATTTTGATCAATACCACTTCCTTAGTAAGTTCCTTTCTGAATGATATATACGACGGAAGGCGGAGCTTCTGCCTTTTATGTAAAATGTTACATAGAAATACTAAAATACTTACTGAAAACTCTCTTTCTATTCTCTTTTACAAATCAAGTTCAATATAAACTTAGTTTTCGCATGTGGGCTATGTGATCAATTCAGCAGTAAATTCCTATAGTATATTATAGTACATGACTCGACTATATAGTGAGACTGGCCTATTGTCGAAGCTGTACAGCTCTTCATTTATACAACTACTTATTTTTCTCTCCTGTTAGGAGGCTGCCAGTCACGGAGAATTAAATTAAATGTTACAGAGGAGTAGGGGACACCATTATACAGAATATAAAAGCAAATAATACGTGAGAAACATAATGCTATTACAAATCAACAGGAAAATCCCTGACAGCGGTAAAACATTGAAAACTTGTGTAGTTTTAGTAGAATAACGCATCGTTCTTTTTCCACAACTATATTGCAAGAGACACATTAGTGTGGAAGAAGAGAAGGAGGCATAATTTCAAAGAAAGTATGTACTTATAATATTAAAGACTGGACATGATTAACAATATCTACAATTAATCAAGAACTTAGAAAAAAGAGTTTTAGTGGGCTTTTTTTGTTTGTAGCTATAGTCAGAGTAGGACATCTACAACTTTGATTACTTTTTGGGTTTAATAAACTGATTATACGGCTTTTTCTCAAAGCATAGCCCAACACTAGTACGTAGCATCTTCTGGTTACAAAATACAGCTCACGTATATAATACAGCAAACACATCTCACCTTCCCACTGAAACTTGGCGTACAAAATACAGCTCATGATAAAAAAAACAACTTCCTACAGCAGAAATTGGTTAGGAAAAGGCATAGGGACCTACAAGAATTATATTGCTCGTAATGCAATGGGATTAAGATTGAAAGATTGACAATAAGTATAAATATAACTTATAATAGAGAAATAACATTTTTCAGTAAACCCCATCCCTTTGACGAACGTATATTTATGGACCTCATCCCTTTGACGAACTTATATTTATGGTCCCCTTCCCTTTCACAAACGTATATTTATGGTCCCCTTCCCTTTGACGAACGTATATTTATGGACCTCTTTCCCTTTCACGAACTTATATTTATGGTCCCCTTCCCTTTGACGAACGTATATTTATGGCCTTCTATGGCTCCCTTCCCGTTGACGAACGTATTTTTATGGGCCCTTCCCTTTTACAAACGTGTATCTTTGACCCCCACCGACCTTCCCTTTAACTAACTTGCATCTATTACACCTCTTCCGTTTTACAAACTCGTATTAACTCTTCCCCCCCCCTCGCCACCAATTCCCTTTTACAATCTTGTATTTATTTCCTCCTTTCTCTTTTACAAGTGTATATATATGTCCCATTTCCCTTTCACAATCTTGTATCCATGTCCCCCATCCCCTTTCCTCTCATTATCTTTTATCTATGACCTCTGTCCCTTTTACAATCTCTATGGTCTCCTTTCCATTTATAAACTTTTATCCCTAATCCCACCCTCTTCCCGTGTCACGACCATATATGTATGACCTCCTTTCCCTTTTACAACCTTCTATCTATGACACCTTTCCCTGTTGCAACCTTGTATTTATAACCCATTGCCTTTTACAACCCTGTATCTATTACCCCTTTTCATTTTACAACCCTGTATCTATGACCCCGTTTCCCTTTTATAACCTTGTATCTATGACCCCTTTCCTTTTTACAACCTTGTATCTTTGTCCATTTTCCTTTTTACAACCTTGTATCTTTGACCATTTTCCTTTTTACAACCTTGTATCTTTGACCATTTTCCTTTTTACAACCTTGTATTTTTGACCATTTTCCTTTTTATAACCTTGTATCTTTGACCATTTTCCTTTTTACAATCTTGTATCTTTGACCATTTTCCTTTTTACAATCTTGTATCTTTGACCATTTTCCTTTTTACAACCTTGTATCTTTGACCATTTTCCTTTTTACAACCTTGTATCTATGACCATTTTCCTTTTTACAACCTTGTATCTTTGACCATTTTCCTTCTTAAAATCTTGTAACTATATACAACATGTAGGTTAACATACATAACAAAGAAACTATGCAAATAGCGAGATCAACAGATCGTTTAAATAAACAAGTCAAAGAGTTCAAGTACCTAGAATCTTCATAGAAGACGGACGAATCAATAGAGAGATAGAAACAAGATGTCAAAAGACAAATGCTGTGTCATACCATCTGTCACCTTTGCTGTCGCACCCAAAAATCAACATGGAACTAAAGAAAGAAATGATTAAGAACACCTTTCTATCAACAATATGCTACAAATGCCAAACTTCGCAATTGACATCTACATAAGAGAAAGACATAAACTTCCAAAATGAAATGTCTAATGAAGACTATTGGAGTCACCAGACTCGACAAAATGCGCAGTGAGAACATCAGAAATGGGTAGCACATCATGCATCGAATATATAGAGAAACATCAGGTAAAATGGTTTGGACATATTATGAGTGTGAACGATGAACTTCCAATAAGAGCTTGTAACAAGATAGAATCAGGATACAGAGCCAGTGACAGACCTAGAAAAGGTGGATAGACAACATCAAGACCACCTTAAATAAACAAGACTACACCTCAACTAGAGCAACACAACTGGATCTGGAAGGCAGACTACATCTCCGTCACAAACTCCTACACTCAACGGTTAGTGTTCAAGCTACTACAACATCAGCTGGGGATAGACTATAGACATTAAATGAACTTTTCCCTTTTATAATATTGAAGAACAATTCGGTTTTAGGAAAAACAAAGGAACCAGAGAAGCTATACTGAGTATCCGGCTAGTGATAGATAAATATATAGAAGTCCAAAAAAGTATCTATATTTGCTTCATAGACTACATACAGCAAGGCCTTTGACAGAGTCCAACATGAAAAATTAATCAAATGTCTCCAAGAAATAGGCATAAATGGAAAAAACATCACACTGATTAGAAATATATAGTGGGAACAGACTGCATCAATAAGGTGTGAAAACAGTTACTCTCCATACATAGAAATAAGAAGAGGGGTAAGACAAGGATGCATTTTATAACCAAGCCTATTTAATATCTACACAGAGAATATCTTTAAAAATATAGAAGAAATGCCAGGACTCAATATCAATGGGAAAATAATAAACAACCGTAGATATGCAGATGACACTGTTCTTTTAGCAGAAAGTGAACATGAACTACAAAGACTAATAGATCAAGTCAATAAATCAAGGAATGAATATGGGCTGGATATAAATATTCAAAAAACATAAACCATGATAATCAGCAAAGACACAGAAGAACAGGAGGTAAACATAAACATGCAGGGAGTGAAACTACAACAAGTAAAACAGTATCAATATCTTGGACACATGGTCACAAATGATGGCAGATGTGAAACATAAGTTAAAAGGAGAATAGGAATGGCTAAAAGTACCTTCAATGACATGAGGAAATTATTAATATCTAAACAAATTACAAACAAGTTTAAAATGAGAATTATAAAATGCTACATCTATTCCATATTAATGTATGGTTCAGAAACATGGACACTAAATAAACAATTAGAAGACAAAATTGATGCCTTTGAGATGTGGGTATATAGAAGAATATGGAGAACATCATGGAAAGAGAAGAAAACAAATAAAGAGGTGCTAATGACACTTAATATGAAGAAAGAACTACTACGAGAAATAAAGATCAGGCAAATAAAATACTTTGGACACATTAAAAGACATGGCACCTTACTGAAGACCTTACTTGAGGGTAAAGTCAAAGGGAAGCGAGCAAGAGGTAGGCAGAGATACAAGTGGGAGAGTAACATCACACGATGGACATGTTACAGTCTAGCAGAGTGCACCACCAAGACAAGAGACAGGAGATGTTGGAGATACGTTGCAGCCAACCTTCGTTGCGGAGACGGCACTTAATGGTGATGATGAATATTGCATCTATGGTCCCCTCCCTTTTACAAACGTGTATCTATAACCCCCTTCCCTCCCACGGCCTTATATCTATGGTCAACTCCCTTTTAGAAACGTGTATCTATGACCCACCCCTCCCTTTTTTTCCTCTTACACGAACTTGTATCTATGACCTGCATCACTGGATTATTTGCTTTCAATCATTCATCATTTTCTTCTAAATAGAAATACACATGAACCATCAGTCACGTCTGTGTGTTACCGGCGCACGAAAAAGAAGCACAGCATAGCACTACTGATGACCTTCTACACATGTCACAGGAGGCGACTAAGGTGGTTATGGGGTGAACCTGACTGGCCTGTCCCATACAGAGTCAAAGTGACCCATAAGGCATTCTGAAGCTGAATGAGGAAAACCGAAAGTCGCAGATATCGCAGCAGAGATTTAAACCATGGAATATGGTTCAGCAGCATGGTGTCCGGCATCAAACACCACATTACAAGATCTAGATAAAGTGCAAAACCAGGCACTTAGAATAATGTTGGGAGCAATGAAATCAACACCCATAGCAGAGATGCAGAAAATGGGAAGAATGCAAACACTTGGCGAACGCAGAGACACAAAAGTACTAATTCAGGCAGAAAAGTTTCAGTGTATGCCAAGTCATCCAATGAAGGAAAGATTCCAAAATCTAGCAATGGGACGACTGAAAAGAAGCAGCTTTATCCATCGAGCTAAACGACTCCGAAGACAACTTACAGACCTACCTGAAGTTGACAGCCCCTTAAGGCCTATACCAGAACAAACCCCGTGGAGTGAAAGGCATGGAATGCCAATATACATTCAGACCCATGTGAAAGGAATACTAAGCGAGGACGAACAGAACAGTGTGCAGCGAAGGACAGTCACCCTCAGTTTCCTGGATGAGGAATATCCACAAGATATATGGGTCAGAGTATACACAGATGGGTAAGCACAGAATGCCGTGAGGAATGGAGGTGCAGGTGTATATATAGAATATCCACACAAGCCTAGAGATACAATCAGAACACCGACAGAAAAATTCTGCAATAATTATGATGCAGAAATCCAGGCAATTAGTGTGGCAGCTAAAAAAAACTGCTGAACTCCAACTCTGACCTACAGCCTGTGGTATTCCTGACAGATGCAAGGTCAGTGCTTCAAGCTCTCCAGTCTGAAAAACTAACAGACTTGAAAAAACTACTTAGCGAATTGTCTTACCAGTATAGGGTAACCATGCAGTGGATACCCTCTCACTGTGGAATACCAGGAAATGAAAAAGCAGACCAACTGGCTAAGGAAGGTGCTGCCGAAGACCAACCAGATATACCAATCACCTACCATCAGAAAAAACAGATGATCAAGTCAATAAGAAAGCCACAAACACCAACACAAGATGACTATAATATTATGAACAGACCAGAACAAGTTATAATTCTACGTCTCAGAACAGGACACAACCGACTCCGCAGTCACATGTATACAAAGTTCAAGATTGGCAACACAGCCATGTGTACATGTGGACAGGCAGCACAGAGTGCCAAACATATACTTCAAGAGTGTTCTGAGCATGAAACGCTGAGGCAGACATATTGGCCAGAGGAAACAACACTGGAATCAAAGCTCTATGGGACACTGTATGAACTACAAAAGACAGTGAGTTTTATTAAGAAGACAGAATTACAGATATAGACATGTTTCAAGTGAACGAAAGAAGAAGAAGAAGAAGAAAAACCATGACACAACGTATTCAGTTCTCCTGACTACATTCTTCTAACTTGAGAACGATCGTAGAAGAAGAAAATTATTATAATGATATATTTTCTCAGAGCCCTGTCAATGCTGATCATATTATCCGACTTCATGTATATACAGATTATGTGTCATATCTCATAATCATGCAATAATGCCAACCAGCCCACAAAGACTTCAACCTTGGTCTACAATAGTTGACCCGGAACAATTCTTATCACTGAATAAATATTGATAACCTTGACTATGGTTATCGTTCCAGATTAGCGTAAGAACATCCGTAGGGCGTAAACACCTTAAGATACGTATTGCGTGACTATTGACAAGTTAAGACCTATTGACTAAAGGGAAAAACAATCCTTCTAAAATGAGTCATTTGACTACACCATTGATTTTCATTGGCTGTCACTAGTGGAGTAGCATGAATACTTAGAGTAGGGACACCGAGTGACCATTCATTTTAGTAGGTAGGTAGCCAGATTTTGACGTCTTCTGGATACAAATTACAGCTCAGGATAAACTTCCCCACTGAGACTTGGTGTTCTTCCCCTTTCCCCACACCAGAAACGCGTATTTACGTTATGTGAATCCGTTAAAAGGAAATGGTAAAGATATTATCCTTAACACATTGGCTAACGCACTATTAGTCACTAAATAACATATTTCCCTACACCACGGGAAAAAACAGGGCAATGTTTTCATCATGACGTCACATTTTAACGGAATTTCCAGTTCTGATAAATAATCAATATACATTATTTCTCAGCGCATTGGTCTGGATCCAGCTTCTGAAAGAACAAGTGAATCATTATTCAAAGCTCAAAGAACAGATCCTCAGCAGCGACTGAACGTTGCTGATGTAAATGAAATCTTACGCAGAATCGTTTTGGCGTCAAGGATAAATAACTTTAAAAAAACAAGAATGAACCAGCGATTATCTTTCTGTAATGTTTATAGCGAATAACCATGTGTGTACGCTATTTAAGTTGTTTAATAATGGTAGGAGACGCCGAGAACTTTGGCATCTATTGAATCTACGCCACTGGATGATACAAAAGTGTGATCACAGTGACCAATAAAAATGATAGGAATAGTCAAATCTAACAAGGCGTGTTTTCCCATTAGTTATATGCATTATGTTGCCAACGGTCACGCACTAACGCATTGAAAGCAAGTACAAAATTTATATAGTGGATATCCATATAACGCCAAAAAATGTTTTACCAACCTTTGATCCCCTTCTTTCACTCCACCCCCTTGTGTCTACAACTGTCAAGAATTCCCCTGCTTAATTATGTTTAAGATGTACCGGTCTACTCCAGCTCCCCTTTAAAAATGAGCAGAAAATGTAAGAATGAACTACATAATTCATTTCACCTACTTAAAAGTGTGTCACATTTACCATATTTAAATTTGTCACAATTACAATATACAAACCTGTCACAGTTACCATATACAAACTTGTCACAGTTACCATATTCAAACTTGTCACAGTTACCATATACAAACTTGTCACAGTTACCATATACAAACTTGTTACAGTTACCATATACAAAATTGTCACAGTTACCATATACAAACTTGTCACAGTTACCATATACACACCTGTCACAGTTACCATATACAAACTTGTCACAGTTACCATATACAAACTTGTTACAGTTACCATATACAAACTTGTTACAGTTACCATATACAAACTTGTCACAGTTACCATATACAAACTTGTTACAGTTACCATATACAAACTTGTCACAGTTACCATATACAAACTTGTCACAGTTACCATATACAAACTTGTCACAGTTACCATATACAAACTTGTCACAGTTACCATATACAAACTTGTCACAGTTACCATATACAAACTTGTCACAGTTACCATATACAAACTTGTCACAGTTATCATATACAAACTTGTCACAGTTACCATATACAAACTTGTCACAGTTACCATATACAAACTTGTCACAGTTACCATATACAAACTTGTCACAGTTACCATGTACAAGCTAATTTCTGCATCTTCATGTATCAATTTTAGAATAATGTGTTGTTGAAACATGCTCCCTAATTGACCTCACTGAGAAAAAGAAATAGTATTATTCTGCATACATTCTCACACTCCTGCTGGTTAGCAAGATATATTCCAGTGAACGGAAATTAGTGTATCGTGGCTTACAGTTTGGTTGCAATTTATGCACTTTCTATCCGACAAGACCCGACCGACTTCAACAAAACTTGTGAGTTATTTTGAGCACCCTTGGGGTGACGGCTAATACAAGACCCATGCTAAGGAGATTGCCTCATACGAAATAAATGGCAGATAAGTGTTGTAAATGGTTGCTCCTCCATTGCGCCTAGGAAATACACGAGCATAAAGACAATCAGCTTATATCAGCTTATAAATTAAAGGGATATATGCTTAATAATGTGTAACATAGATATATTTTTAATGTGCTGTACCATTTATTATTGTACAAATATACATATATTTACAATAATCACTTAATTACTGTAAAAATTGTAATGCGCTTATATAGAGAGATGATGTAATATTAAAAAATATGACATCTTGTTGAAGACCTTACTTGAGGGTAAAGTCGAACGGAGGCGAGAAAGAGATAGGCAGATATACAAATGGGAGAGTAATATCACAAGATGAGCAGGTTACAGTCTAGCAGAGTGCACCACCAAAACTAGAGATAAGGGATGATGGAGGTCTGTTGCAACCTCCGTTGTGGAGACGGCACTTTGTGATTTTGATGACATATTGGAATTTGTATGTTGGAATTTCAGGTATATTTGCTTACCATTATCAGTACTCTAAACATCCAGAGCGCGAGAATAAAAATAAACAAGTACATCGGTTGCCCACATTTCTCTCTTGAACGTTAGCTTCTTCTTCTTCTTTTGTTCACTTGAAACATGTCTATATCTATAATTATGTCTACTGAATAAAACTCACTGTATGTTGTAGTTCATACAGTGTCCCATAGAGCTTTGACTCCAGTGTTATTTCCTCTGGCCAATATATCTGCCTCAAAGTACCATACTCAGAACACTCTTGAAGTATATGTTTGGAACTCTGTGCTGCCTGTCCACATGGCCCTTTTGCCAATCTGGAATTTTATGCACATGTGATTGCGGAGTCGATGGGGCCTGTTCTAATGAATAGAATTACAACTTGTTCTCGCCCGTATGTTGCCGGGGCCCAATAGGGAAGCAAAGAATAGCAACACTGTTTACTTTCCACGCATGTCGTAAAAGGCGACTACGGAGGTTAGGGCATGGAGTTGGCTGTCCCATTCCATATAGGGTCAGTGACCAAAAGCCATGCGGAAGTCGGATGTGTCAGGCCGAAAGGCGCAGATATCACAGCATTGCTGTAAACCATGACACAACGCATTTCGTTCTCCGGACTACATCCTGCTAATCTGCAGGAGTTTGAGAACGAACGAAGAAGAAGAAGACAACTTGTTCTGATCTGTTCATAATGTGATAGTCATCTTGTGTTGGTGTTTGTGGCTTTCGTATTGACTTGATCATCTGTTTTTTCTGATGGTAGGTGCCTAGTGCATCTGGGTGGTTTTCAGCAGCACCTTCCTTATCCAGTTGGTCTGCTTTTTCATTTCCTGGTACTCCACGGTGAAAGGTTAACCAATGCATGGTTACAATTCTGCAATAATTATGTCGCAAAACTTCAGGCAAATTATGGTAGGAACTGAACAACTGCTGATCTCCAACTCTAGCTCACAGCCTGTAGTATTACTGACAGATACAAGGTCAGTGCTTCAAGCTCTCCAGTCTGGAAAACAGACTTAATTTGTTATTAATTAACATTACATTCCCAGTGGTTTTACTACATTTCCAGTGGAATTGTAGTTAAGAAAATGGAAATGATATGTGTCGCCGTATTATTTGAGTCAATGGCTCGACACATTCGTCTTCGGTGTGTAAGACATAGAATAGTTTTAAGTTTTATTTTTAATAAAGTTATATGTTTATAACACATCAAGTAAGACTAAGAAAATATACAATCACGCGCCACGGAAACCCAGCCCGTAGAAAAGGGGAAAGGTCGAGAGGTTAAGAGGTTCAACACCCCTCACTTTACTCAGAAAAGCAGGAGACATGGTGATTAGTGCTAGGAACTTAAGCAAACAAATAGCAACATTTTCTCTCTCTATCTCTCTCTCTTTCTCTCTCTATCTCTCTCTATCTCTCTCTATCTCTCTCTATCTCTCTCTATCTCTCTCACTCTCTTTCTCTCTCTCTCTATCTCTCTCAATCTCTATCTCTCTCTCACTCTCTTTCTATCTCTCTCTATCTCTCTCTATCTCTCTCTATCTCTCTCTATCTCTCTCACTCTCTTTCTATCTCTATCTCTCTCTATCTCTCTATCTCTATCTATCTACCTCTCTCTATCTCTCTATCTCTCTCTCTATCTATCTCTATCTCTCTATCTCTCTTTCTATCTCTCTCTCTATATATATCTCTCTCTCTATATCTCTCTTTCTCTCTCTTTCTCTCTATCTCTCTATATCTCTATCTCATCTCTATCTCTCTCTATCTATCTCTCTTTCTATCTCTCTTTCTCTCTATCTCTCTCACTCTCTTTCTCTCTATCTCTCTCTATATCTCTCTATATATCTATATATCTCTTTCTATCTCTCTCTATCTATCTCTCTCTATCTATCTCTCTCTATCTCTCTCTATCTCTCTCTATATCTCTCTATATCTCTTTCTATCTCTCTCTCTCACTCTCTCTCTCTTTCATTTATCGATTTTTCCATGTGAAGATCACTAAATATCTCATGAAAACAAAGGAATTCCACAAGAACAAGGGGAAATGATTTTTTTAAATCCCCACCCCCCCCCCCCCCTCTTTCCCGCACTTATTGAAAACGTATCTAGGATACTTACTACAACTATCAGCAATCATACACTTCACCATCAGCTGAAAGAGTTGGGGCTATGCACGGCGCGCACTGCCGCAATTTTAGACAATCATTAAACCGGTAGAGTATGTGAGCAATCTCTGAATGTTGAAGTCTGCGATACTTCAAGCAGGTTTTATTGTTTGTTTAACCATTGATTCAATCAGCTAACATCAATTTCAATAGTAACCTAATTCTAATTACATCATTACCTCAGTCTGCTATCGTCACAATTTAGAAAATATTATCGATCAGAAACAGCTGCATTGTCTTTGCTGTATGCTCACGGTGCATGTAACCACGTGTTCATATTGGACTGGCTAAACATCAAAAGTAACCGCTTAACAGACAACAATATACAAATACAAAAATAGTTTTATTCAATTACCTCTGACTTTGGCTGAGTGTTCTGAGTTTTTTTCTCGTTTGATGCAGATAATATTGTTATTGCATTAGGTTTTAGTTACCTTGAGTTTAATTGTTCACAATAGCATTAACGGAAACTATCAAGAGCCTTGTTAAATCTTCCACCAATGCACGAATGTTAATTTTTATCAAACAACTCATGAATGGCGAATCTATATCAGGAGTTCTCAAACGGTGTCTTATACACACATCAGATATAAATATCTTTCAGATAACCTTCTTCTTCTTTCGTTCACTTGAAGTATGTCTATATCTGTAATTCTGTCTCCTGAATAAACTAAGACTGTTCGGGCAGTCCCACCCAAGCAGGACCACAATCCTGCCCAAGTAATCAATATGCTGAAGACGGAGGCAACCAGCCAAAAGGCGCACAATTAATCAGGATGTCACGCACAAAACACAACTCCAGATAACCTAAAAAAATGTATCTTATACATAATTTCCTTCGAGGATGACTGAACAATATGTAAAGCTGTAGCAAAACGTTAATCCAGCAGATGAAAATTGAACATGAGAAACATTACGTAATTAAGTTTTGCGAAACACTTTAGACACACAGGAAAACACACATATAGAGTTTCGAGCAAATGGTCTATGCTAAGAACACATTATTTCGTCGTGTAATATGATGTATTCTTGATAACTGACTTTTAGTTGAAAACTTCATTTCTGTGAGTTTTCCTGTTTGTTTAAAATGATTAGAAAAATGCATGTGTTATTTCGAGGACAAATTTTACCCACTGCATTGTACACAGAATACATTTTTTCTCAAATACATTGTCTCAAAGGTACTCTCACTCTATTGTGAATAACTTCAACCGTACTTTATTTCAACTATTCTCTAATTAACTGATACGTTTCCCCCATTTTTGTTTCTGCTCCTAATGTGTACTATCTTAGATTTCCGTTTCTGACAATATTTTGCTTCATATGAAACTTGTTCCGAACACATTGTCCAAATTGTACCTTGGTCTGAAAACATATTGTCCCATATGAATCTTGTTCCTACACTACAACTTGTTTCCATGACATATTTGGCCTATATGAAACTTGTTCCAACATCACATTGTCCCACATTAAACTTGTTCCTACAAACAGTGCCCCATAGTAAACTTGTTCCGACAACACAATGTCCCATATTAAAGCTGTTCCATCAACAAAATGTCCCATACGAAAACTTATTCTGACAACACAGTGTCTTATGTGAAACTTGTTCCTACAACACATTGTCCCATATTAAACTTGTTCCTACAACACATTGTCCCATATTAAACTTGTTCCTACAACATATTGTCCCATATTAAACTTGTTCCTACAACACATTGTCCCATATTAAACTTGTTCCTACAACACATTGTCCCATAATAAACTTGTTCCTACAACGCATTGTCCCATATTAAACTTGTTCCTACAACATATTGTCCCATATTAAACTTGTTCCTACAGCATATTGTCCCAGATGTATTATATTTACATTGTATATTTTCTCAGATATAGATTATTAAGACATTTTGTCTTGGATTAGTTAGTTCTATCAGAATACTGTCCCAGATGTTGCTAATTTTTACGACATACTGTCCCAGATATAATTGTTGGAAACAACTGCTACTGATAAAGCATATATGTTAACATTTCCACAAATACACAATCACACAGTCGTCAATATATCATCACATAGACACAAATACACCATCACACAGACATACATATATCATCGCACAGACACACATAGACACACAGACACAAATACATCATCACAGGGACAAATTACTTCGAGAACTCATACGCATTTTCTACAGCTAGAATATTTTGATATACCAAATAACCATATGTACATGGATTAGCCCGAAAAACAGTGACAAGGATCCTAGGATAGGACAACAAGATTTCCTAGACCCAAAAAAGGGACATTTCTGCTTTTTTCCAGCTTTAAAGAAGGGGACAAAAAAGGGGACGCGCACATTAAGAATTCACTAGTATTCGATTGGTATATAACGTATTTAAATAAGTTCTTTTTCACTTATAATTTATAACTGAGGTGTATTATAGAGTTGTCGCATTATCTTTAACATTTTAAAAGTATTTCAGACAATTATTTCTTGCAAAATATATAAGACTTGTGTATTATAGACTATACGCATATGTATAACCTTATTATAACATAATAACTTACATATAACTTACTCTGTGACGAAGTGGTACAGAGCGCGTCTGTGACGGCAAAGGTACCGAGTTCGTTCCTCACCACAGGCAGTTGTGCATCCGGACCGTTCAGAAAGCAATGACAACCTACTGAACGTATTTATATTGCCTATAAAATCACCACAGCCAACAAATGCTGGGTTGATTGCTACGTCCTGGATAGGA
Source organism: Meghimatium bilineatum (assembly GCA_034231615.1). Classification (NCBI taxonomy): domain Eukaryota; kingdom Metazoa; phylum Mollusca; class Gastropoda; order Stylommatophora; family Philomycidae; genus Meghimatium; species Meghimatium bilineatum. Next base: position 33,452,805 of record CM067322.1, read on the forward strand.
TATGCTACAAAAAAAAAAACCCTAAATAAGACATAATTAAAAACTTCACAACAATGTATCAATATCATCATTATTCACATATTTATGTGAAGAAATTATATTTTTCAAAAGTTCCCCATCTCTAGAGATACACTCGTGAATTTCTGTGCATGAAACAGTCTTAAAGTGTGTCTGTATCACTATCATTGCCTTCACCGTCTTAGTGATTAAACAGCTCTTTTCATTCGTCCACAAAGAACTTATCTGTGGAAACTTTCCACGGCTGCTTTGGTTCCTGGAATTACCATAACAAATTCAACAAGTAGCACTACGTTTTTTACTACATGTATTTTTCCTGTAGCACTTTAAAAACAATACTCCACTTTGTATCCACTTCAGCGTGTGTGTCCTTCCATTCTTCCATCTTGCAGTTCATATAATATTATTTATGTGGTTGATTTCGTCAAATAGTTCATCTTCTCTTCATCAATAATATTCAGGATATTGCTGTCAACGTCAGTGATGGCTTTTAAACTTGTTTAAACATCAGCCCAAGTTAATAGTCGCCAGCCTAATCCAGTGAACAGGTTTTATGAAGGTTTTATGAAAGTTCAAAGGTTGCAAAACGATAAATCCACGTATTAAAGTATTCTAGGAAAGTATTGTAGAATAAATATGTGGTGTCCAAGAACTCTTTTTCATCAAAATCACCCTCATCTTTAAGTTTAGAAGTAATTGATATCATTTTTAGTGTTTCAAAATTTTCAATTTTTCTGGTCATTATTTTCTGTCTCAACACGCCCAGTTATTTTGCCACTTCAATTGCCAAAATAGTTTCCTCTTCTATTTTCCTTACTGTTGCAGATAATATTTTCAGCTGGCTGTGGAACCAAATTACTAAATTCTGACCATTACAAAATGCTTTCAGTAGTGTAGGGCTTTTTATTTTGTGACCGAAAATAGGACATTAGTCCATCATGCCTATCAATAACCCTGCTCACAGCCGGCAGTAATGGTAACCATCCAGTTTTCACACTTCCAAGAATACGATTGTATTCAATTTCTACAAATTCCCAGAAATTCTTAAATTCTTCTACTCTCACCGAGTAAATATAGAAATACAGAAAAACTTTGTTCACAATTGTTTCGATTTCGACTGACAACATATCATCACTTGTCTGAACACCATTGTGGACAATATGAGCAGCACAACCAATACCATGAATGTTGTTTTTAAAGATTGTTTCTGAAACCCAATCACTTTGATTCTTCTTCTTCAGCGTTCATTATCAAACTCCCGCTGGATCTCCTTTGTAGCAGGACCATGATCCATTCTAGATTTACAGCAGGATGTAGTCCAGAGAATAAAATGCGTTGTGTGGCCGTTTTATTTGCGAGAATGGACCGACACATCCGTCTTCGGCGGGATTTTGATTCGAGTGCCTTTATCCAGAATAAAATATCTAACAAGGAAAGGTATCAACTTCAAATCCCTAGGAATTGATGTGTCCACCATAACTGAATTGTATTTAGCTTCTTTCAATTATATGTCTATTTCTCACATTACAAAAGGTGCTAGTAGGTCTTACAGTTACTATAATTTATTTGCACTTTCTTCCCCCACATGAAAATTCCTTTTCAAATAAATTCCTAACTATAACTATTACAATCCATTGATCTCATGAAAAGATTATGTTTCACTGTATGAAATGCAAACAGAGGTTCGTGGACTGCTAGATACTTTCTTTCATTAGTCAACTACTCTGTCTCATCTCTTGTTAAAAAATAATGATGCAACACCTTGGCTAACAGCGACTGACATTTTGTGTTTCTCCATCTTCAACTTCAAGTGCTGTTTTACATTATGGCGACCTCCATTGTAAATGGAAAACACGGAATGACGCACAATACATCGCACCTTGCCTAGTGTGGCGTCATATTTCAAGAAAGGTTATTCCTTTTTGATGTTTCTACTGAAACTGCACTTCTTTCTTTTCAGCAATATGCAGGAGGCTTAGCGCCTAAAACTTTATTGACCTCAGAATAGTACTATGTAAACAACCTGTAAAGAATGGTAACTGTCAGGAAATATGTTTGATATAACATACATATGTAAGCAAATTAACACTCGACGGTGATGTCATGCCAGAAATAACAACTCGCATTGCCGTAGCATCAAGTGCATTTAACAGACTGTCTAATATCTGGAAGTCAAAGTCAATCAGCACACGCACGAAAATACGCTTATTTAATTCCTGCGTTATACCGGTGCTATCATATGGATGTGAGAGCTGGAAAATCTCTTTATCTTCAGAAAAGACATTACTTAGTTTCGAGAACAAATGTCTTCATAGGATAACTAACACTCATTGGAGTGAATTCAAATCGAATGATAAAGTCAGAGAAGAGACACATCAAAATTTCATCACAGATGTTATCAGAAAACGCCGTTGGTCCTACATCGGGCGTCCTACACGCAGACACCAACAGAATACACCACCAATCTTTTGAATGGATACCTACAGGCAAAAGAGCAAGGGGTAGACCAAAAGAAATACTCAGAAGAACAATACTTAGAGACAGTAAAACAACCAATATTCATACTATTCAAGAACTGCACAGAATAACTTTGAACAGACAGAATTGGAGAGATCTGACCTCTACCCTATGCGCTAACTTCAGCGCAAAAGGAAAATGAGATGAATGAATGAATGAATGAATGAATGAATGAATGAATGAATGAATGAATGAATGAATGAATGAACATAGAGGGTAATCTCCCATTTTATACAAATATTCGATATGGGATAAATTTGAAAAATGTATAACGCTCAAAACTTCAAGAACTGCTGTAGTCATGTCACACTTATAAATAAGGGGGCAAACCGGTACTGAAGTAAAAAAAATTACCGTCCCCTTTGTGTTCCATTGGGACAATCGAACAACAGCTTTAAAAGAGGACCGTCCTAGAAAAAAGGTGATGTCTGGTCATCATATCCTAGCACAGAGACTTTCATTGCAACTCTAAAATTTTAAAAAGTATTGACATTTAACATTTTAAGAATCCCTGACGTACACGCACTGCTTGCAAATATGTTAAACACCATCAGTATAAATTACCTGTACTCTCAAATTTCTATCCATCAACAACTTCTCAACTACGGAGATATTTTGTTTGTTATGTTTTCTTACTTTAAACACAAATTAGCAGCTTATATTTGTTCATTTGATAAATATTTAAATATTATTATATGAAATAATTAACTTGGAGGGGTCAGAACAGCTTAAAATTAACTTTGTGAAATTATGGCATGTCTACTCTCATTGGTGAGCGTACTAATAGTAACCGTAATCGGTATTGCTACTTGCTTAATAGATTTTTCCGCGAATATCTACGCTAATAACTACGCTTGCTCCGATTCATGTATCTTGAGTAATAATGATACGATTCCTTTGTTCTATAATGCTAGTTCTAAAATTGATTGTGCAGCAGAGTGCTCTCAAAGAACATGGTGCGGCAGATACACCTATCAGAACAATATGGACCATCTAAATACGAGACGTAATCCGTGTTTTCTATATATGAGTGACGGTTCTGAGTGCTTGAAAGCATCCACTTCTGTCAATAAACTGTATACATGTAACAAGGTATCTGCAGTATATGATGATATATCATACAGATGCGATCTGACTCCGAAGATGGTCATGAATGTGACATTGTCAGAACCGTTCATCCCATCCGGTGAGATATACCTACACAACATTCTGTCTTTTGGATACACCTTAAGAATCCAGTTTCTCATTAAATCATCTATCTACCAGACTAAAACCAACTATTATACTCTTAGCAAAAGTACACCAGGAGTTAGTTGTGCGTGTATTTTAGATTCCATGTCAGCTTTCGTTAACATCACAAGCTTAATAATGGTTAGAACATTGTGTACGAATGGATCACAGACTAACGATGATATATTTACTACAGGAGCCGACTCATTTTATTGGTACGTTCAAGCACCTCAGATACCTTGGTTGTCTAACAAAGAGAAAGTATTTCAGACAAAAGGTGATCTAAGAGATTTAATCTCTGCTGTAAATAATGGACTGGATATTAAATTGTTCTTTATTAATAGCAACATGGTCACTCACACTGATGTAATAACATATAATAAAAACAACAGCGAAATAGTTGCCCAGGCCAGATTATATGACAGTGGACAGCTAAAAATAGTTTCTCACTTAACAGGGGGGTTAACTGAAGTTCTGACATGGTCGCCATCGAGTTCCTCAAGTTCAAGCTCAGAGAGCTCAGAGAATACAGTATGGTTGTCAGATTCTTGCTGGCGGTTAGTGTATAGAACTCCTGCAGTTTCTGGACAGCTGGACACTGTTTTGAAGAATTCTATTGAATTAGGTCGCAAAATTAGAGTGAGAATTGTCATTGATGTACTTACAATCCTCGCCGCGCCAGATTACTTGGAAATCAACAATGTATCTGGAACTATAACGGCTTTTGTTCTGAGGGTTCTTCTGCAGAAAAAAATGTTGGTTGGTATAATAGACGTCGTATTGGGCTTCATAGCTAATCTAACATCTAATGGAAATTCTTCAGAATGGATACACTACATTGTTACTTCAAATGGGACTGGTCTCGCCTTTACAACTAAGGTTGGTACCTCAGAAAGCACAATATCAAACTTCACAGCTGTTTTGGAATGGTTTGAAGAAGTTAGAAACTGGACACTAATCCACGTTTCGTATCCAGAAAACAAGACTTCGACAGAACTACTAGTATCTGAGGTATTGAATGGACATGATGTTAGAGTGAGCATAGAATTTGGGGACCATCGTAGTTGGTTTTCTTGTGACATGGTCGAAGTTGCAGACAATGGTAAGTATTCGTTATTTTCAATTGCCTCTGGTATACATTTATTATTTCATAAAGGACTGAAACAAAAATCCGAATTTTACAGTAACTTATTCTTCTGTCTTTATTCTCATATTCCTGCAGATTATCAGGATGTATTACGGAGAACGTAATGTGTTATGTCATGGTTGACAGCTTAGCTACGATACCTGCACCTTTCCGTCTGTAACATTCGACTTCAGCATGACTTCTAAAAATTCTTGAGACTAACGGGAATTGAACCAGTCCGTTCAACAGCACCAAATCGCCTAACATTGCACAGTTAGTCTCAAGAATTTTTTTTAAATTGTCCTCTGGCTTCCTACTTAAATAAACATGACTTCTAAGTCGCTTTGACTCTATGAAATGCGACATCCCAACTCCGCCCAGTCTACTTAGTTGCTTCTTACGACATGCATGAAAAGTAAACAGTGTTGTTATTCTTTGTTCATTTTCGTGCCCCGGTCACACACAAGCGATATTGTATTCTCTCAATCTTAATTACCAAACTATCATCATCCTGTGGTATTAGAAACACTCAAAAAGTTTCATCATTTGCATTGTCTACTCCCAGTTGAATGCTGGTTGATTTTCATTCACACTTGCCGTTAAGTGTAGGGGAGGGAACTTAAGCTGGCGTACCAAGGCCAGATGTGTCGCCGTGGTTGCATTTAGTCCATGTTTGTTCAAGGCTATCTTGATGTTTTCTATCCACCGTTTAAAAGAGCATTAATTTGACGAATACCGATATATATTTTAATATTATTCTCAAGGGAGAAATAATTGAGAAAGTATATACATTCTTATATTTAAGCATCGATTCGTTATGGAGACAACAACACACAAAATATTTGTTGGAATTGCTACCAGATTTAACAGTTGACACTTTTGTCTTCTTTAGGCAGCAGAATGACACCATATGAAGACAAAAGAAGAAATGCATACCTGGATTGTTGTATTATTAAGACAGGGAAAAAAACATACTGGATTGCTGTCTTATGAAGGAAAGTTGCATATTTGGATAGCTGTCTTCCTAAGAAAACAATGCATGCATGGATTGTTGTTTTAATGAAGAAAAAAATGCATGCATGGATTGTTGTCTTATGAAGAAGAAAAATTGCATGCTTGGACTGTTGACTTCTGGAGAAAAAAAATACATGCTTGGATTTGTCTTATGAAGAAAAAATGCATGCTTGGATTGTTGTCTTATGAAGAAAAAACTAACACGGTAGAACACTTTCGGTTTACCAACACCTGTCTGGAATGTTCAACCAGAATTGAACTATAGGGCCTATCCGATATCCGACAGATATGAAGATATCCTCAGACATTATCTTATCCACACACAAAAAACTTGTTCCGATCAAAGTAAAACCTTTTGCCGCTTCTTATTGTCACTATTAAAAGGTGCAGGCAGTGTTTCTTGTAGTTCTTAATACGTTGTATATGCCGTGGTGAAACCGCGTAAACTTGTTTTGCTTGTGCATTTAACGAGACACGACTCACTTTATAAAAATATTGTGCAAGGGACAGTCGAGGTTTAATATGCGGCAAAGCAAATCCTGGATTGACAATATCAAGGAATGGTCTTGGCATAATTCTTCTATACTCGTCAGAATGGTTGAGGGCAGAATTGCCTGAATGACATTTTGTGCTGATTTATACAGCGTGTCAACTCTGCGACCCTTATGAGTCATGTGTCTTATTTTATTATTATAGGCATAATAACTTTTCAATTTCAATGTCGAAGATTTGTCGTCATAAATTCTTATTTATCTTCGTTTGGAAACGTGGTTTTCATCTTGGCTGTGATAGATTGTGATGTGATATTATGTCAAACGGCGCATATAGTTATTTTAAATAAGTGTTACAGATCAGTAAAATAATTTTCCAGGTCGGATTTGGTCAGCGGGCCATATTGTTCTTACCTTTGCAGAAGATTGGCATGATTTCAAAATCACCCTACAAGACTGACTCATTACTATATTCTAATTTGTTGATGATGCTGTTGATAATGATGACAATGTTGTTGATGATGATAACAATGATTTTGATGTTAACGATGTTGTTGTTGATGATGACGATTGTGTTAATGATGACAATGTTGTTGATGATAATAACAATGATTATGATGTTAAAGATGTTGTTGATGATGAATGTTGTTGATGATGACGATTTTGTTGCTGATGATAACAATGATTATGATGTTAATGATGCTGTTGATGATGATAAGGATGATAATGATGTTGTTGATGATGATAAGGATGATAATGATGTTGATTATAATTAAAGATACTATAAATGTGCTATATGAAATGTGACTTATTAGTCAATGTAACCGAGTACTTTCTTATATTTCAGGTCAAGATGTTAAATGTCAAGTTAGTGGTCAAGTGTCTGTAAGTAGTACCAACTCTACTTCGGTACTGAATTCATTACTTCCCGTGCTTTCTGGTAACAAGGCCACAAAATGGTACATCAGAAGTGATTGTTTTTTCATTTTTGCTTCTGGGGGATCACGAATTCCTTCCAGCTCCTGTTTGTGGTCTGCAAAAGAAGCCCAGAACAGCAACATCGAGTATACCAGAGCTGCATGGTACGTGTCCACGTAGGCGTTCGTGTGTAACGAAATAATCCCCAACCATTAGTCCACTTCGTAATAATTTCAGGTTTTAACAAAAATCAACTGTGGAGGTGCACTTTATTTTGTTACATTAACTTATTCAGTTAGTCGTCAGATCTTCATCAGTGTTCTCCGGACACGCTTATAAGTTCCCCGGTATTGGTGATATTAATTTGATTCCTCTATGCCGCTCATTTTTTTGCAACATGACACTTCTCTCCAATGTCATGTATTCTAGACATCAATCAATCAATCAATAAACCCATAACCCTTCAGGGTCGTAGGGGTACCACATTGGATGCTTCAGCACACAGAGTCCTGCAGCGAATTCTATCCTCAGCGATGCGGATGAGTGTGGAAATATCTTGCCCTGTCCATTCCTTGATGTTGTTTGTCCATGTCTTTATTTGTCCTCCTCTGCTTCGTCCACCCTCGACAGTTCCCTGCAGTATTGTTTTTGACAAGGAATCGTGCCTGCATACATGTCCGAACCATGCTAGTTTTCGTCGTTTCACTATTGAAAACAATGGCTCCTGAACACCTGCACACATCTCTACTTTATTTCTTACGTGCGCATTGGTCTTATGTTCCCTATAGGAAATTCGTAGAATTCGTCTGTAGCATTTGTACTCGAAAGCCTGTAATCTTCTCTCCATGTCCACAGTGAGTGTCCAACTCTCACAACCATACAACACAACAGTGATTATCCATTGTAGTATTTCAATTCTAGACATAGATACAGCAGAATAAATACACCCCATATTATTAAAGTTGTCTAACTCTTCCCCATGGTCTAACTTCCATATTGTGCATTCTCCTCCAAAATAACTTAATCCGCGCTGCCACCAATGATAAACTCATGTTTAACCATTGTCTTTTTATCTTTACAATATCATTATGTAATTGATGGTTCTTGTCTGCTCTGATGCGTATGTATGAGCGAGAGCCGAAATATCCGATCTTTTCCTCAAACTAAGATAATCCAGGAAGAAGCGCATTGCCACTTTTTATGCATCTCTGGGCCATCGAAGAATGATACTCCTAGCTTCATTTCGTATCTTATTACAAGTTATAATTCTACGTCTCAGAACAGGACACAACCGACTGCGCAGTCACATGTTTACAAAGTTAAAGATTGGAAACACGGCCATGTGTACATGTGGACAGGCAGCACAGAGTGCTAAACATATACTTAAAGAGTGTTCTGAGCATGAAACGCTGAGGCAGACATATTGGCCAGAGGAAACAACACTGGAATGGAAGTTCTATGGGACACTGTATGAACTACAAAAGACAGTGGGTTTTATTCAGGAGACAGAATTACAGATATAGACATGTTTCAAGTGAACGAAAGAAGAAGAAGAAGTATCTTATTAAGTCTATGACACCGCTTTGAAATGACCAAGGCATGTTCTACTGATGACAGAACAAGTCCTTGACATAGTAGTAGAAGAAGCAGGTGTTCATTAAAAAAAAACAGCCAGAGCCTTCAACCCCTTTTGAGCTCTTCCGTAGAATGACATGCTCATTAAAATATAAATACTGGTCAAACACCCCTACCAGATATTTTAGTTGTTGTTCTCTGTACTATTTCTCTACATAGATTGGCAATTGGCATTAGTGCATGGACAATGTGGCAATTCAGAGAACTATGTCACTGCCTGTTTTCTTTGTGTTCACCAACGCTCCAGATACATTACATCAGACTGGACACCAGAATACACCAATTGATCCAATACTCTTTGTAGAGCTTGGGAAACATGTCTTCTTTCTAATCCCTGAGGGTATACCATAATGTCATCTGTATGAAAGCTTTTCCCTGACAGTATACCTGAATGCCATCTGTATATATATTAGTAATTTTAGTTGATATTTGTAGTGATTTTATCTTATATTTTATCTTATATTATATATATATATATATATAGTCCTATTATAAAACAGTATTTAAGCCACTAATGTGTCCTGTATTAGTCTGTATTTACTGTATTTAAACTGAATTAATGTTTGGTTATTTTACGCTGTGGGAACTGTAGCAATGTTGTTATTTGAAGCAATAATTTGAGCTAACAAGCGAAACTTGAAACAGTAATGAAGTTTTGCTAATCACTGGAAACACACATAATAACACACTCAAATCACCGTTTTGACCAATGGCTCTTATCAAGAACATAATTTTAGTTTGAAATAATTAACTTCTGTGCAGCCTTGATCATAAAAACAATTAAAACATTTCAAGTTTTGTTAACCTTGCCAGAATTCGTGTTTTATTTTTCTGTCTGTATTCTCAAACGCTTAACAAATTAGCAGAGCAGATTGTTCAGAGAACGGAGTGCATTGTGTCATAGTTTACAGCTGTAAGCTGTCAATATATTACGTCAGCTAATTAAATTAGAGGAGTCTGATAAAGTTTGACAGTTGCTGTTAATTACGTTAACATTTTATGTTATCACTTGTTGTAGTATATTACGTTAACATTTTATGTTATCACTTGCTGTAGTATATTACTTAACGCAAGACTGTCGTAAAACCAGGCACCAATTGGTAACTAAATATAGAAGAAAATATATAAAAATTGTAAATAAATTGTTTTTGTTGAGAAAATACAAAGATAAGTAAGTAGTTCCCATATTGTATTAAATGAAATTTAAAATTGTGTTTTTTTAGCGAAACGTCTATTTGAGAGAGAGAGAGAGTGTGCGTGCGTGCGTGCGTGCGTGTTTTTTTACTGGAGATTAGCAAAGCTTCATTACCATGCCCCAAGTTGCGACTGTTATCTCAAGTGAGTGATCCAATAACAATATGCTACAGCTTCCACGGCGTAGGATTACCAAAGACTACTTCAAAGACTACTTTTTATTCTGTGTATTCATGCACGAAAATCGGCTATTAACAATGTGTGTAGTATATTGCATAATATTCTACCATGAATCAGTTATTAATGTCTAATCTCAATTGTCTCCTACCAGTTGACAGAAACACTTATCTCCGTAGTACTCTTCGTCTTCTGCGTTCGTTCTCAAACTCCTGCAGATTAGCAGGATGTAGTCTGGAGAACGGAATGCGCGTGTCATGGTTTACAGCATTTCTGCGATATCTGCGCCTTTTGGCCTGACACATCCGACTTCAGCATGGCTTTGGGTTACTTGCCCTATATGGAATGGGACATCCAATTTCATCTCATAACCTCCTTAATCGCCTTTTGCTACATGCGTGGAAGGTAAATAGTATTGCTATTCTTTGCTCCCCTTTCGGGCCCGGTAACACACGGGCGGGTAGTACCCTATCCAGGCCAATGATATTGATTCCGAAGTAACCAATAAAATATTCAAAGCGACTTTTACTATTGACAGACTGCACGACAATGTGTGGGAACAGAAGGACATTAACCTGGCTATAAAAATTATAAGTATATTGTGTTATTGTTCTTATTGTCTTTCTATGCGTTTGTGAGACCTTGGAAGTGTACAGCATACACACCAGCGTGTTAAATTCCATTCGCACATGCTGTACATGCAAACTCCTAAAAATAAAGTGACAAAATAAAATACTGGATACCGAAGTTCTCACTAGAACCAATATATTAAGCATTCATTCAATGCTGAAGAAGGCCCAAATGAGATGGGTCAAACATTTTTTATTATATATTGCAGTCATGCAGTTTTATTAACTGTGTGGGTCACAAAAAACATAGTCGATATTGATATCACCAAATGATTGCGTATTTCATGTGATTGGATGTCTGTATACAAAATGCTGGGACATGTCTTACACACATAGATCTCCGCTGATGACATTCCTTACATACATAGATCCCCACTAAGGACATGCCTTACATACATAGATTCCCGCTGAGGACATGTCTTACACACATAGATCCGCGCTGATAACATGTCTTACACACATAGATCCGCGCTGATAACATGTCTTACACACATAGATCCCCGCTAAGGACATGTCTTACATATAGGTCTCCACTGAGGGACATGTCTTACACATAGATCTTCACTGATGACATGTCTTACACACATAGATCTCCATTGATGACATGTCTTACGCACATAGATCTCCATTAATGACATGTCTTACACACATAGATCTCCACTGAGGGACATGTCTTACATACATAGATCCCCGCTGAAGACATGCCTTATAACTTAGATCTCCACTGATGATAAGTCTTACATACATGGATCTCCACTGATGACAGGTTTTACAACACATAGATCTCCATTGGTGACATGCCTTAAACACATAGATCTCCACTGAGTAGGAGGCCTATGTTCAAGGCATTGCAAACTGTTACGGGTTAGAGTTTTCTGGGTATAAAAGAAAACTCTGAGGAACTCACTCCGGCCCCCCCCCCCAAATGCAGATCCGTAAGCGAGAGTTCATTACCCAACTTATCTATAGTCTAACAAAATATGTTCCATCATCAATGCTGCCTATGAATATGAGTACAGAGCATGTAGTGGATGTTACTTGTCAGTACAGAGCATGTAGTGGATGTTACTTGTCAGAGTACAGAGCATGTAGTGGATGGTACTTGTCAGTACAGAGCATGTAGTGGATGGTACTTGTCAGTACAGAGCATGTAGTGGATGGTACTTGTCAGTACAGAGCATGTAGTGGATGGTACTTGTCAGTACAGAGCATGTAGTGGATGGTACTTGTCAGTACAGAGCATGTAGTGGATGGTACTTGTCAGTAAAGAGCATGTAGTGGATGGTACTTGTCAGTACAGAGCATGTAGTGGATGGTACTTGTCAGTACAGAGCATTTAGTGGATGGTACTTGTCAGTAAAGAGCATGTAGTGGATGGTACTTGTCAGTACAGAGCATGTAGTGGATGTTACTTGTCAGAGTACAGAGCATGTAGTGGATGGTACTTGTCCGTACAGAGCATGTAGTGGATGGTACTTGTCCGTACAGAGCATGTAGTGGATGTTACTTGTCAGAGTACAGAGCATGTAGTGGATGGTACTTGTCAGTACAGAGCATGTAGTGGATGGTACTTGTCAGTACAGAGCATGTAGTGGATGGTACTTGTCAGTACAGAGCATGTAGTGGATGGTACTTGTCAGTACAGAGTATGTAGTGGATGGTACTTGTCAGTAAAGAGCATGTAGTGGATGGTACTTGTCAGTACAGAGCATGTAGTGGATGTTACTTGTCAGAGTACAGAGCATGTAGTGGATGGTACTTGTCCGTACAGAGCATGTAGTGGATGTTACTTGTCAGAGTACAGAGCATGTAGTGGATGGTACTTGTCAGAGTACAGAGCATGTAGTGGATGGTACTTGTCAGTACAGAGCATGTAGTGGATGGTACTTGTCCGTACAGAGCATGTAGTGGATGTTACTTGTCAGAGTACAGAGCATGTAGTGGATGGTACTTGTCAGTACAGAGCATGTAGTGGATGGTACTTGTCAGTACAGAGCATGTAGTGGATGGTACTTGTCCGTACAGAGCATGTAGTGGATGTTACTTGTCAGAGTACAGAGCATGTAGTGGATGGTACTTGTCAGTACAGAGCATGTAGTGGATGGTACTTGTCAGTACAGAGCATGTAGTGGATGGTACTTGTCAGTACTGATGCTCAAGTATGAACGAGCACGACAAATACCCGCTCTTTTCGCCATGGTAGAATAATGGTGATGAACTAGTTGCATTCAATGTGACTGCTTAGTCGGTTGTGTCCTGTATTAATACGAAACGTGATCACTTGTTCTGCTGCAGTGAGAAAGTCTTCTTCTACATTCGTTCTCATATTGTTCCAGATTATCAGGAGATATAGCCCAGGCAATAGAAAGCGGTGTGTCATAATTTACAGATTGGCTGAAATATCTATGACTTTAAATCTGATACATTTTCCTTCAGTGTGGTCTTTGGACAAATTAAACCTTTTTTTTAGCATTAAGCACTCATCCACATCTACAAGCCATCTTAGTCGTCTCTTAAAATATTCTTGACATCACAATATTGCTAGATTTTTAAATCCCCTTTTGAACCGATCAACACATGCGCGGTATCGAGATAGAGTTTTCTTTTGCGAACTATTCTAATAGCTTGATGCAGGTCTGTGGTGCTAGGAGAAAGAAGGAAGCACAGGCACGACGGCTATGAGGGGAATAAGAGATTTTGGAGGGGAATTTGTTTACCCAAGAGGGTCAACGTGATACAGTCGACCTGCTGAAGTTGGATGTCTCAGTTCGAGAAGCGCAGATTTCGCAATCAAGTTGTAAACCATGTCACAACGCAGGTTACATTCTGTTAATCAATACGAGTTTGAGAATAAATACAGAAGAATAAGACATGTGCGACGCCAAGTTACAAAAGTCAAGACGCAACTTAAGGGAAATAAACCACAATAGAAGCAGAAAATAGTTTATACGGAGTTGCCATACCGGCTACTTGATTGCCAAATTTCTCATTTGTTTATATTTTTAAATATCACTATCCATGAAATTTGTTATATATGCATTTGTTGCCATTTTTTGACCTTTTTGAAGAAAAATATATATTTTCCCAATTTTCGTGTTTAAAATTACCTAAACTAAATGTGTAGCAATGTCTTTTATTAAAATATTTGGAATATTTATTGAATTATATATGATGTCTGGCAACGATCATAAGAAAAATTAGACAGGACAAGAAAAGTTGCATCGACAACAGGTGTAAAGAAATTTAACAACTGCACGAACAGAAGAAACAAGAATGAGGTTTCAAGAAGCAGAAATACTAAGACCAAAATTTCAACCAGCCACTCGAGCAATTGAAGACAAGTCAATAGAAACAGAAAATAAACACACTAACAGAAAATAAAGGCATTCTGATCAGGACGATGTAATACTGCGGGGAAATGAACGAATATTCCAAACATAAACACAGACTCAAATATAACCAGAACCCATCATAGAAGAAGTACGTTGGGCAGTTAAAAATTTACAGACTGGAAGGTCAGAATGATGCACCGATTTGGTTGCTGAATTAATACAATCAGGAGAAGATTCCAGTATCCAAGTCTATCATTCGCTCTATGTTAATATCTGGAGAAAAAAAAAACGATATATGACCAAAATATTGGAAAAAATCAATTTATAATACACTTCCATTCTTGATTCTTGATTAGAAAATGGTATCACAGCACGCTAGGCATTCCCGTAATTGCTCCGCCCTCTGTTCCAGCAGCCATTCGACTCGATGGCGTTTCAAGTCTAATGCTGCCGAAGCAGACGTCGACATCAGGGCACAACTCTGCCCTTGCGACAGGTTTCTTTGTTGTTCCATCCACCCACGCCGTGCCCGTAACTAGTTCAAGCACAAGGTCGGTCTGTCGGAACAGCATAGTAACTGTTATCGAAGGTTACGACTACGGGATTGTATAGATGACGTGCCATAAAGCTTCTATAAGAAGATAACCTCAATATAAAGGCATGTCATCTACTAAGGTTTTCTGTTGCATGGTTGGTTTGTCTAGTGAGCCATTGGTGAGACCCACAGACGCAACCTCATGCGCAATCATATTAATTATAATCACACAGGTCGTTGTGGATGGATTACCAGAACTGCTATCTCCACTATTCTGTATTGCAGTAAAGCTTTAATATAACCATATTGGACCAACTTTCTCTGGTGAAAGATGTGTGTCTCACCATAAGATGTACGCTTTACTTGACCACAACAATATAACTTTTGATCGAGATATCGATTTCATGGGTATGTTCAGGTGTGACTCTAGTGATTTGCAAAAACTTCATAAACTTATGTGTTTACTTTACGCCTATTTTAGCAGCTCTGGTGGTTGGTAATGTCTCACACACTTAACTCGCGCACGCTTTGCCGTGGTTCGTGACGAGAGGAGTCTGCCGTCCATATTTTACTGGTTAGAATTGAAATAAACGAGGTACTTTTAATTTTGTGCCATTCTAGAATAATGTCTGAGTTATACCAGATGATCCGGATGTTGACTCACTCGTTTCTGATTTGTTTGTCTTTTTAAACTACCGTGGTATGCCCTCCCAAGAGAAAATAATTACCAGGACTGATGCTCTGTACCGGAAGATTAATGTTGCCATCGCCAGCAAGTCTTCTAGCACTTAAGGCTGAGACTGATCACTTAAAAGAAACTATAACATCAATGATAACTTATTATTATCAATTATTACTAATATAACTAATGAGTAGCACAAATATCAAAGTATGTTCGTAATAAATAACAATAATACATTATCACTGGTGTTATGGCTTCTGTTTTTGTTACTGCGGCACTCTTCACTTTGCAGGATATCCTCTGATAGTTTGGTTTTTATTTACACTTATACGTAATACGTGTGCTGAGACAGCGATAACCATAATTAGGCTATAAGTAATAAGTTAGCAATGTTACTTTTACTAAAAGGCTATTAAATACAAATAATAAATGGTAACCTACTGGAGTAAGGTGTCTAGAAATTCAGAATGGATACATTGAAAATTTAATACCAATGCGAAAGCTATGGCAAAGTAGTAATAACGATAGTAAAGTAACCCATTTAAGATCATATATTTTCCCAGTGGCAACATATGGGTTTTAAACAAGACAATATCCAAAAGAATAAATTCATTTGAAATGAAGTGCTACAGAAAGATCATAGGAACATCTTGAACAGAGAAAAAAGAAAAGCATTGAAGTTTTGAAATTACTGAAACTAAATGAAAGGTGGCTTCCAAATACCATCATAAGAAGGAAGCTACAGTATTTTGGACACTTAAAGTGACATGATGGTATCTAAATGCTGATTCTAGAGGACAGAGTGCCAGGTAAGAAAGGAAGTCCATCAAGAAGTAGATGGACCAGCTGCATCGAGGAATGCATACACGTCTCTGGCCAATGTAGGGCTGTTTGCCCGGAACAGAGATTCGTTCAGAGTATCCACTACGAAGACAACATTCAGGAAAGAATATGTCACTTGATTAAAAAAATAAATGTCAATGATCAGAAATAATAAATGTAAATGAAAGAAACAAAAGACCGTTTAACCTTATGGCAAATGGACCTTTGTCAAGAAGCATTAAAATGTAAGCGGCGTTACGAAAAAACATCCGAAAACTCTATAGCAACATCAGTATTATGTCACTTGGCTATTTTTATTATATTTGTTGGTGTGACACGTCTATTTTATTTAATAGCTTTTACTGGACAGTTAAGACCCAATATGGACTTCCGGTAGTGACGTCCGTTGAAGGAGGGTGTTTCTCTAATCAAGTCTGGGTCATTCCGTCGATCGTTGGATTAATCAACTAACATCGTAAAGTCCAGACCGATTTGTGAAACAGAACTCAGTTCATTGTAATTCTTTTTCATTCAAGCCAGGGGTAGACCAAAAGAAACACTCAGATGAACAATACTTAGAGAAAGTAAAACAATCAATATCCATACTATTCAAGAACTGCACAGAATAGCTTTGAACAGACAGAATTGGAGAGATCTGACCTCTGCCCTATGCGCTAACTTCAGCGTAAAAGGAAAATTAATGAATGAATGAAGACGCAATATCAAAAATAAGATATATTTCAATTATTTGTTTCATGTATGTTTTATTTAATTTATGGCAAGTAATATTGTTTAGCTTTTTATTATCTGTTGTTAGGGGTCCATGTTCCTTTTCTGCAGACAGGGTCCTGCTAATCTGTTGACATTACAGAACGAAAGAAGAACAATAAGAAGATTTACACCACGATTGAATGGATTTGTCTACTTACTAGTGACAAAACAATTACGTGCTTATTGTAACAGTACATTTGGTCATCTTTCCATATTTGTGACGTGTCCTTTGTAAGACGTTGTCCTCACTGCCAGTACGTAAGCCTCTCGTTATCACCTAGGTAGGCACAAACCATTCCACTCGTTCGGGCTTTGCCGTATTCGCCTGCGTCTTAATTCCATGCCATAGACACGAGCTGGATGGGTCAGTGGACCCTAACCAAGCATACACGGCGAAGCATTCACTTACAATCACCTTCGTTGATGTCGGGCTGGAAGATAAAAGTCCAGCTAGAAGTCCGTTAGAGTTTGAGGCATAATTACCCAGCGACACTTTACCAGTAACTTGACATTTTACATCACGACCTAAATAACATGAAATAAAACAAAAGAAAAGAGTCAGAAAAAGATTATATGTAAATATATACATAATTTAACAGTGTTTTTACAGTGTTAAACAGAATTTAAAATAAACACAGTGATTAAACGTACCAACACAGTGATTAAATCTTTTTTCCGTGCACCTGTGTGTGTATTTCTGTGTTCTGTCATTAAATTTAAGCACCAATCAAGAACGGTATGCTGGCTAGGTGAGACACTCGACAATCATCATCATCATCAATAAACCCGTAACCCTTCAGGGTCGTAGGGGTACCACATTGGATGCCTCAGCACACAGAGTCCTCCAGCGGATTCTATCCTCAGCGATGCGGATGAGTGTGGAAAAATCTTGTCCTGTCCATTCCTTGATGTTGTCTGTCCAAGCATTTATTTGACCTACTCTGCTTCTTCCTCCCTCGACAGTTCCCTGCAGTAATGTTTTTGACAAGGAATCGTGCTTGCATGCATGTCCGAACCATGCTAGTTTTCGCCGTTTCACTATTGAAAGCATTGGCTCCTGAACACCTGCACAGCTCTCTACTTTATTTCTTACGTACACATTGGTCTTATGTTCCCTATAGGAAATTCGTAGAATTTTTCTGTAGCATTTGTACTCGAAAGCCTGTAATCTTCTCTCCATGTCCGCAGTGAGTGTCCAACTCTCACAACCATACAACACAACAGAATGCATCAGCGACTTATACAGTTTGATTTTCACTCCAACACTGATGTTGCTTTTCCAAATCACAGTACTCGACAATACAGTCCTAAGAAATTACCCTTCTAAAATGATGCTATTTGACACTTCCCATGATTTACAATAGTTGTCGACACAAAGTATATATACACAGTGGTCAATCAAAATCATGGGAAAAGTGAAATTGCGTCACTTCAGAAGGATAACTCCCAATGAGTCAACAAGACTGTACTGTCGAAGGACTCGGGTCAGGTAAGGTAGGGACTGTCTATAAATTACGTCAACAAGTGTGTTCTAATTTTTACCCCCTCCCTTGTCAACAAGTGTCAGGAATTCATGGATCCCCCCCCCCTTTTTTTGTCCCTTAATTATGTAAAAAAAATGTAACCAACTTACCCCCTCTCCCTCTCCCATAAAAATTCATAACTAAAAGTAACAAAAGAAAACATATTTTGTTTTCCATTTCAAGCAAAACTTTTCAAATTCAAACAATTCAATTAGTGTATGAAAGAAGTATTATTGACGTCACCTTTTCGTTCAAGCTGTTTACGTATGTAAGTGAGAAGAATTTATCAAGCTTTTGTGTAATGAGCCATTATTTCTAGACAATTACATTCTGTGACACTCCAAATATTGATGTTGCTATATTGTTTTAATACTTTTCAACATGTTTCATTTATTGTTTTTTTTTCTAATGAGTGTATACATGTAGATTCTTCTATTTTTTAACAATTGGGGCAGTCATAAGGGATCTGCCCATAAATTACGTCACAGGAAATTGTGATGGGGGTCCCGAAATGGGGTGGGGGAATCTATTGACAGTTGTTGGGGGAGAGTGGTTTTCTATGGAAACAATAACGTCAACATTGCTAATTTTACACATTAAAGCTGATACTTTTAAAAATACACTATATAAATGTAAACATACATGAGTGTACATTTCCATAATATATTGTAATGTCCTGACACATGGCAGTGAATGATCAATTGCAATGGTATGTCTTATTGTAATGTCCTGACATATGGCAGTTAATGATCAATTGCAATGTTATGTCATATTGTAATGTCCTGACATATGGCAGTGGATGACCAATTCCAATGGCAATAACTAGCATCTTTTAATTGGGCTTGTCTCACGCAAAGTTAAAGAATTGTTGCTAGACATTTGTTTAATTTGATTGAATCCTGAAACTATTTCTTGAAAGCAAAAGATAGAAATGTAACTAGTCTAATATCATCAATAATTTCAACAGATCTGTACTATTGCAATATTTTCTTTTTATTCCTCTACTTCTGCGTTCATTCGCAAACTCAATCATACTAGCAGGTTCTGGTCTCGAGGGTACATATTAGGCAAATGTGGCCTCATCACGTGATACCAGTCCAACTTTTAAACTTGCGCAGTCTTATGCGCACAACCATGCAATTGCTGTTATAGTTTGCGCATCTTTCGTGTCGTCACAGAAATCTTACATCATTAGCAGACGACACGACGCTAAACAAACATGGCTAATGCAATCGCCGATTTCTGTATACTAGGCTTCCAAAATTTCAACACCCCTCCCCCCTTTAAAAAACAATCTAACAACACTCCTAATCCTCCTCCCCCCCCCCCCCACCGGGTGGTACCGCACCAACAACTAACTAACGCTCCCCGTTCCCAAACAAATTATAATACGCTGTATGCCCTATTCCTCAACTCACTTGAATAAAGGGACAAAAATAAATATTATGTATTTGTTACACTGCTTATCTCCTACTAAGTTTCGTAAACTAACGCAGGTTACATTTTTATGAGACTATATTTAGTTCCGTAAAGAATAGGACACGTTTGCATAACATGAACAGGTTCGAGAAATGTGTTCTGCCATTGTTTACAGCATAAACGTGATATATACGTCTGTCTACCTGACACATCCACCTTCATCATAGCTTCTGGGTCCTTTAACACTCTATTAATCAGTCAGTCAATCAATTCCTCTTTTGCCAAATTTGGCACATAGTGCGGATGTCATAGTTCTCCATGCCTGTCGGTCAGTTGCCAAGGATTGCAGGTCTTATGCATTGTCTATTAATATGACAGCCAAATCCACCCCGATATCCCCTACGTGGGTAATTAAGAGGGTTGCTATTCTTTTCTGCCCTCTCGAACCCCAGCAACCATGACGGTTTGCACTATTTAAGTTTGCTGCTTATAAGCAAATATATTAATCGTGTACTTGTCAAAATTAGTACAAGAACAAAATCAATATGGTTATAATGAGTACACATTCTATGAACACTCTTTCAATAAAGAAATTATAATGACAATACTAAACATTACCTTTGTCTATGACCTTAACCATGTCACACGAGAACCAGCTTTTGACTCCAGATTCTGAAAATTTTATCCTGACGTCGCTTCCGTTTAAAACTTTGGCTACAAGTCGAGATAGTGTTGTCGTATTTGTCGCATCCGAAGTGTGTATTAATGACCAATTCTGAGTGTCTTCAAACCACTGCACTGTTGTTGTACTAGATGACTCTGTATACTCTTGCGCTCCTATATCTGTTGTGTATGTAGTAACAGCGCCGCTATGAGTGATCATATAGTGCGACCACTGTAATTGGGTTTTCCCAGATTGACCGCTACCAAGAAGATTGTTCACAATACCAAGTACCCCACCAGAAGAAGTGGATTGTTTGCGGATAAGAACTCTTAGAACATAAGCCGTGACTGTCCCTGATGAGACTGTAATGGCCACATAATCTGGAGTGGCGAGAATGGTATTATCACCAACCACAACTCTCACTCGAATTCTTCGGCCTGATTCGATAGAGTTCATTAGGTTAGTTACAGACTGACCAAAAGTGGCAGGTGCTCTATTATACACTAACCTCCAACACGAATCGGAGAACCATATAGTGTCGGTATTTTCCGAAATTGGATCACTTAATGTATAACTTATTGAAGACCATATTACATTTTCTGTTAAACCACTCGTTAAATGTGATACTATCTGTAACTGCATACTGTCATAAAGCCTCGTCTGGGCCTCGATGACTCCTGTATTCTTTTGAATAATCACATCTCCACGAACACATTTTCTGTTTCTGATAAAAACAAGCTTCATATCGAAACCGTTAGTCAGAGCTGAAACTAAAGTTGTTGGGTCACCTCCTGTAGCATACACCTTATTTCTGCTGAATATACTATCTTTTTGAGGAATTTCTACGTTCCAAAAGAATTGATCAGGTGTGTCGATATATGATCTATCGCCTGGTTGCGATCCATCAGCACAAAACGATCTAACAATTATAAAATTATCTAAATTTATTGAACTCTGCATGGAGTCCCAAATTGACGTGCAAATAACCGCATTGATGCCTGTCCCTAAAGTCACAACATTAGCACTGACGAAGTGCGTTGATGTCCCTATTGTAAAAAGTACCTTTATATTGTTAGCATCTTCTAGAGCATTCTCAAGATATACTCGCCCCATTGGAAAATACGGTTTATAACCGCTGACCTCTAGAACCCTCTGAGTTATAATAGGACTCGCTGGCGATGAAGAAGTACCAGCTTGTATTGTCTTCATGCACGGAGGTACATCAGATGAAGAACTACTTGCATCTGAACATATAAAACTACCAGCAAAATACAGTTGGCATCTCTTTGAAGTCTCCTTCTTACTGGACGTTGTTTTGCTATCTTCTTGTAGAAATATATACGTGTTACACCAAGTATACTTGCAACATTCTGCTGCGCATTGTAGTCTAGAAGTAGCTTCGAATGTCCTAAGAATCGTGTTACTACTACGCTTAACGCAAGACCGTGAACACTCGTACGTATTTGTGTAGATAATGGATGTACCATCTACTAACACGAACAATGTGATGTGAAGAATATTCCAGAGAATTACAGTTTCCATTTTTCTCAACAAGGCAAACATTATATTCTTCCGTATTATATTCCTGTGTCTAGTCAATACTGCGTTCACAGTTCTATTTCCAGACTACAAGTATATTGCTTACAGCCTTGAAATATATTTATGTAATTTCTAGATGGTAGTTAATTCTGGATCCGGATCGTTCATACAGAAATGGCAACCTACTAAACGCATAATATTGCCTAGAAAATCACTCAGCCCATAAATAGGCCTACTGAGATGAATGCTACGTCCCGAATAGGACACCCTGCCAGCTAAACATAAATGGTGTCCGAATAGCATCACAAACATATGCAGTCTCGATTATGTTCTGCTGCATACAATAAATTTGTACTACCAAACTTGCAAAAAATATTTGTGTTCAACATTTTTACTTCATCGCATTCTTGACAGATATAAATGACATTCAACGATTCTAAAAATGTGTTCTCCGGGTCTCTTGGAGTTGAGACGAATAGTGAATAAGTTTTTATGTCTGCATTATTGTGTGAACAACCATACGATATGGATTATATGAGAACATCACACAAGGCCTTTCACACACCATCACACACCTTTACTTTCCAATATTCTTCTAGCAGCCTTAAACCAGTCGATTGTAGTATAAATCAATCAATCAAGTGCCATGCCGACTGGCGTAGGCGATCATGTTTCTCCACGACTCTCTGTCTCCTGTGTTGTCAATAAGCTCGGTTGGTGAACTTCTACCGCGCCACGATACAAGCCCATCTAGTAACTTTTCTCTTTGTCGTCCTCTATCTCTACTCCCTTTGATCTTTCTAGTGGTTATTAAGTGTTCAATCTGTGTTCTTCTCAGCACATGCCCTCGAAACCTTGAATGTCTGTCCCTAATGTTTGATATGATTGATCTTTTTACGCCAGCATCAATGACAACCTCTGCATTACTTTTCTTGGCTGCCCATGGTATTTTCATCATTCGTCTCAGAAACCACATTTCTGTAGCCTCTAATTCGCTTTGAATTTTCTTGTTTACAGTCCATGCTTCACATCCATAGAAAATAATTGGTTGTAGTAGAAAAACAACTGCTTAATCTGGGAATTAATCCTGACCAATCATGTTGTATGCCAGAACGTTAACTGCATACTACCAATTTTCTTTAATAATTTACGTTTGTATTCGTTATACCTCGGAGGTTTGTTTCAGCAAACCACAACCTCCACCATTTTGTATAGTAAAAAGATCTGATATATCCAACTTTAACTACGGTCTGCGGTTGACAGGAGCATATCCTCAAAGAGATACTTTTATTTTATTTTAGCAATAACTACTTCTCTGTAATTAATGTATCACTCGTAGATTAGGCCTATTGCAAGCGCCAAATGTTCTTTTATGCTTGGATTGCTCCCTAAGTATCTCCACCATGATACAACAATTGATAGTTCAAATTTCTGGATACATAACTATAATTCTTATAATCCTATATATTTTTTCTATCTGTACTAGAACTTCCGCCAAAATGGCTGAATAGAACGAATGTGTTCTCGTTACGGTGCTCAATTAACGGTTGTTCCTTCCCAAAAGTAATGGCAACCTACGGGAATATTGTGCGAAGAAATTTCCAATGGATTAATCAGAGTGTTGGCTAATAAACACAATAACAAAAAGAAAACTACGCCTGCTTGGTTATATAAGGAGACACAACTGTTTAGAAAGACAAATAATGGAGGGAAGATTACCCGGGAAGAAGAGAAAGGGCAGACCAAGAAGACGATGGACTGACGACATTAAAGATAACATGAATACATCGCTAGAAAATGCAAGCCACATCGCCCAAGACAGAGAGAGGTTCAGAGAGTTCATTGGGAAGGCAACGTTCTGGAAGGAATACGTCACATGATACTAGCAACTATATTTAATAGTAATGCGTTAAATAATAGTGAAGTGGAATCCTACTATAGCGCATCCTTTTATAGCAAATTCCCTATATAATAACTCATTTCCAAATTTTCCAAATATATTTATTCTATATTGTTTGTACTGTATATGGCCTATAGTTAATATCTGTTATTACATACATATTTTGTCAGTCCGGATCAAGTTGTTATAACGGGATTCCAGAATAATACTAAATTTCAAAACCGAAGTCGTAGCGCTGTTACACTGGAGACATCGGCACAAAAATAACTCCAAACACATTTGCCCTCAGCCACTCGGATGAGATTAGAACCATCATGCAACAGAAACCCATAGCAGATGATTTTCACGGGCAGTAAAGCTTTTCAGTTGTGGAAGTTCCACATCACGCATCTATACCACTATGCCCCCCCCCCCTTTCCAATGCAAAATAATATGTTGCTTTTGCTCAAGGGATTGCAAAGTCTGAGTTGGAGCCTTGTGTGTATGAAATAGAGCTCTCCAGAGACCTCCCCAATGTACACAATGATACTTCAGTTCTATTGCTCGTAATTTATTACAAACCATCTCTCTTTTAATTACTTCGACAGCTTTCCTCGTTATATCATTCCATATGCATGGATCTAATCAAGCTCGTAGATACCGGGAGGAATGGGTTCAAACCCAAACCCACTTCAACACATTATATTTACGACTATAATACAGGTAATGCAGATGGTTAACCACCCATCCTTTCCCATTTTCCCTTAAAAAAACTGAAAATTCAGTGTGTGCTTTTTAAAAAAAAGGATTTTCAGAATGAATATCCCTTTCCTTTCTAAGAACTCCAACACTCCTTTCTTCTCCCCCCCCCCCCCAGTCGTGTTTACGACATCGTTTTTTTTTTTTAATTTTTCTCGTAGTCATTACCCATAACTTGGTACCCAAATATCAAGACTGAAAGACTGGAAATACAAGACTGTTTTCAAATGAGCCAGCAGGTCCTATAATTGATTGGTCACGGTCGTGCAATATTCCGTTAAATTATACGGTACAGTACAAGTAGACACTACCAGATGCTTAATTATTTCCCGTGTCTATATTTGTAAATTTCATGTTCATCATTTGGGTTAGTTATGTAAAACACAACCATACAGCGATACAATGGAAACCATACACTACACAACGTGTACACGTATTCGGCAAAAATAGAAACCACATGCAAATATAAGAACTGTGTTTTAGCAGTCATTAGCCTATATAGGGGACCTACTAGTATATAAGGTCATGCTACTGCTTTGAAAAAAAAGAGGCGGTTGTCGAGAAGCTTTGTCAAGATGTCCCATCCAAGAACTATTTTTTTCACGAGTATTGCTGGAAAATGTATGGGACGTGTATACAAAGACCATCTCCAGTATACTCTTGCGCTCTGATCATTACTTATCTTCAGTCATCCTACTTTTTTTCTGGTGCATTTCCTTTGCTGGCCACACAAAGTACACTCAAAGCGAGCAATAATCTGGTACATTAGCCAAGATGAGTGACGTTGCGTGAGATTAGCATGCAGGACTATTCTGGAGATATGCTTGCTATTCACTGTAAGGGAAATCCCAGCTACTTTTTGTAACAACCGACCATTCTTTTGACGCATCATGCATATATATTTAGATGATCGTGCTTTCAAGTGAGACATTCTCATCATCAGATGAACGTACGTACTTTCTCATCGGAAGAAACTACCTTATTTTAGTTTGTGGCTGCACAATAACACTTTAAGATCACCTGAAGAGGATATAAATCTTCAACGTTTGATAATTTGATCATCATCTCCATCGTGGATTTCAACGGTACTCTGCTTCCGATTGTATTCTTACCAACAATCGGCTTGGAATCATAGCCTATTTATGAGCCCTCAATATCGGATATGGAATCGTGTTTCTAACTTCATAAAGCACTTATCAAAAACATGTTTAGCCTTATATATGATGTAATGTATGCTCGAATTTCTTTAGTGGTTGATTAAGATCAAACTTGCAATCAATGTTGTTTGATTCGCATGACTAATTCAAGCATGTCAAATAAACAAGTCCTTCGTCATTTATACAGACCTGTGTAACCAATATACATTCTTCAAAAGTGGTTTTCTTTGACTATCTCCGTAATTTTCACTGCTTACTTTGTCTTGACTTTGTGACGACAGCCAATAAAAATCACGGCAAAAGTAAATTAGCATCACTTTTGAAGAATGATCCACCGAGTCCAAAAGACTGTATAGGCCTATATAACGATTGGCTGGACTAATATATTTCTGTAAACCTATTTTATACAAAAATTACTCAGGCTTAATTGAATAGTCTTAGGCTTATATTGATTATATTGTTTAGTCAATTACTCTTTATACACAATATGGACAGAATATTGTGTAAAAGATATATAGTTGTGGAGATATTTTGGGATAAAATACAGAAATGTAGGAATATTTTGGAATGAAAGACTGGAAATACAAGACTGTTTTCAAATGAACCAGCAGGTCCTATAATTGATTGGTCACGGTCGTGCAATATTCCGTTAAATTATACGGTACAGTACAAGTAGACGCAACCAGATGCTTAATTATTTCCCGTGTCTATATTTGTAAATTTCATGTTCATCATTTGGGTTAGTCATGTAAAACACAACCATCCTAACCCGAACCCTAAAATAAATTAATATTGAAATTATTAAATGATGAACATGCAATTTACAAACATAGACAAGGGAAATAACTTGATTATGTGGTGGCGTCTACTTGTACTGTACCAATTATACAAATATATGATGTTTAGTAATATCCAATCAATAAACTATATGTAAGTCTTATATTGTATATAGCTCACTGTACGACTTAACGGTATATGTTTACATAATTCGGAGATCTCCTCTATAATGTTAAAGACACTGGCTGTGTGTTCGAGAGGTCGAGAGTTTGCATCACGATGACGATGTCTAGTAAAAAAAATGAACAAAAATAGGCACAAGCGTTACCAATATTTGTAAACAAAACATACTAGCAATGAAACACAGTGGCATACATTTGGGCTAAAAGCCTTAACCAGGACAACAGACAACAAACAAAACTACCAAGATACTAAACATAAAAAAAACACATATGGTATGACGATGGTAGGAAGAAAAGATTAAAGAATAGTATGAAACATGTCACAGGGAATAGACATATCAAGGCTGGATGGGTACAGCAAGATCAGAGAAGACAGTAGTAATAGCTTGACGAATTCTTCTTCTTCTTCTTCTGCGTTCGTTCTCAAACTCCTGCAGATTAGAAGGATGTAGTCCGGAATACGTTGTGTCATGGTTTACCACATTGCTGCGATATCTGCGCCTTTCGGCCTGACACATCTGACTTCAGCATGGCTTTGGGTCACTGACCATATCTGGGATGGGACAGCCAACTCCATCCCATAACCTCCTTAGTCGCCTTTTACGACATGCGTGGAAGGTAAATAGTGGTTGCTATTCTTTGCTCCCATTTCGGGCCTCGGCAGCACACAAGCGCTTGACGAGTTGATAGAGTGGACAAGAGACTGAGGATGAGATTGAGTCGATAAAATGGAACAAATTTGTTTGGCAATAGAACGGTTTATTTATCTCTGTGTGTCCGGCAGGAAACCAGCGGTAAATATAATAGATCAGTTGGCACTATGACTGTATCAATGTGTGATGGATCAAAGATCATGTAATGGACACGAGAAGATCGAAAGTGAATAGAGAACAAAGACCAAACATAAAAATGAACACCACGTCTGGCGAAATAGTGCAGTAAAAAATAACTGTATAACTTTATTATTCATGGTTTACAGCTTGATTGTGATATCTGCACCTTTTGGTCTGAACAATTTCGGCAAGATTTTTGGGGTCTTGTCGTTGGCAATTTGACATGTCTACGCAGCAAGTCATGTTTTCTTAATAAATGCTGTTGTATTTGAAAGCTCCTCAGTGCTCCCATACATCTTTCTGTGGATATCCATCTCTGTAGGCCAGTGTTCTTCCCTTAACTTGTAATTTCTAGCATGACATCACCGTCGAGTGTTAATTTGCTTCCTAGATAGGAGAATGTCTGTACTTTTTCAAGAATCAACAGTAGGCCAGTTTAAAAATTCATACAACTATGAAAGAAATTATAGAATAAATTAAATTTGGGATCTTATCTAGTTTTATAGAGTTTATGAACTGCTGATCAGATTTTTCTGTGTAAGAACAAGTTTCAAACACACATTGCTATTATTCACAATGATGAGTCCTAATACAAAAATCATCATTATCATCAGGTGCCATGCCGGATGGTGTAGGCGGTCATATCTCTCCACAGCTCTCTGTCCACAGTATTATGTATCAAGATGGTTGTTGTTTCCTTGCCGTGCCAGGTTGTCAAACTGTCTAATATTTTTTCACATTATCGCCCTCTGGCTCTGTTGGCTTCAATTTTTGCCTGTTGTGACTATGTTCTCTAAACCTGCCTATCTCATGAAATGGCAAAAAAAAAAAATTGCCTTTTTCTTATATTATTGATTAAGGTCCATTTCGCATTTGACTCTTTCAAAACCTCTAAATTAGATTTTCTGGCAGTCCATGGTATTCTCAACATTCTTCTATAGAACCACTATATTGCCTCTAATTTCCCACTTTCCAGTTTGTTTATTGCCCAAGACTATCATCCATATGTTAGTATAGAGGTTATATAGCACTGCAGAACTCAATACACAAATACTCATCAATTTCATTATTTGGTGGTGTTTGTTTGATTAGAAGAGCAGCACAGTTGATTTCATGCCTGCAAGCATCCATGATATAGGCCCTGCTTACTGGAACCATGTTTTACAGAAATTCCAGAACAAAATTCCAGACTAATAGAATATTATTATTTTAAAATAGAAGAATAGGGAGAACACCATGGAAAGAGAGGAAAACAAATAAAGAGGTGCTAAAAACACTTAACATGAAGAAAGAATTACTAAGAGAAATAAAGATCAGGCAAATAAAATACTTTTGACACATTAAAAGATATGACACCTTATTGAAGACCTTACTTGAGAGTAAAGTCAAAGGGAAGCGAGCAAGAGGTAGACAGAGATACAAGTGGAAGACTAACATCACAAGATGGACAATTTACAGTCTAGCAGAGCGCATCACCAAAACAAGAGACAGGGGATGTTGGAGATCTGTTCAGCCACCCTTTGTTGCAGAGACGCCACTTGATGATGATGATGAAAAAAAAAACATTCAACGCATTAGATAGATTTTAGTAAGGAAGGAATTTTACCTTTACAAAAATTCACACTTTTTCTTATGTAATCCCTCCTTTTTGGTGATAAATGTGATTATTTTTTTATGGGTGGGGGTGAACAATCATTAAGGATGTGGGGTTTTACCCACTTTTTTGCTAAACTCCTAGCACCAAAAGTCAAATTATAGTTGGGGGGGGGGGGGAGAGTGTAGTCTAGATACACAAAATAATTTCCTAAACACTCCAAAGCATATAACAGGAATTATGAAAATATAAACATTAAAAAAGAAAACATAAAGCCCAACTTGATGTCAACAGTACTATAATATTACATTAGTGGTAACTAAAGATGTATTAAGAGTAACACAAATTTTTTTCAGACATGTACTTCACTGAAAGATCTAAGGCAAAATAAACCAACATGTTTCAATCTACCGGTACACATGTTTCAAGTGAATTAAAGAAGAAGACAACATTGTCAATACATGTAAGCTAATGTGTGAAGCAGCTATCCCACAACACAATGTGTACATCGTGATGTGGGTTATTAATTGTATCCTAAGACTGAAAGAATGACTAAATGTGTTTACAAACAAATTAACTGTAATAACACTTACTGCGGCTAAGTGGATTTCAGCAGCCATATACATATTTAGTAAATGTCACCAGTAGTGGATAGAAGTCTGATTTTATTCTCAGTATAAAAGTTATGAAAGTTAATAAATCAAGTAATGAATATGGACTGGATATAAATATGATAATCAGCAAAGACACAGAAGAACAAGAGCTAAACAAACATATATGGAGAGAAACTACAACAAGTAAAGCATTATTAATATCTTGGACACACAGTCACAAATAATGGCAGATGTGAAACAGAAGTTAAAAGGAGAATTGGAATTGCTAAAAGTACCTTCAATGACATGAGGAAAATATTAACATCTAAACAAATTACAAACAAGTTAAAATGCTATATCTACTCTATATTAATGTATGGCTCAGAAACATGGACACTAAATAAACAATTAGAAGACATAATTGATGCCTTTGAGATGTAGGTATATAGAAGAATAGGCAGAATGTCAAGGAAAGAGAAGAAAACAAATAAAGATGTGCTAAAGACACTTAATATGAAGAAAGAACTACTAAGAGAAATAAAGATCAGGCAAATAAAATATTTTGGTCACATTAAAAGATTTGGACACCTTATTGAAGACCTTACCTGAGGGCAATGTCAAAGGGAGGCGAGCAAGAGGTAGGCAGAGATACAAGTGGGAGAGTAACATCACACGATGGACAGGTTACAGTCTAGCAGAATGCATCACCAAGACAAGAGACAGGGGATGTTGGAGATCCGTTGCAGCCAACCTTCGTTGCGGAGACGGCATTTAATGATGATGATGATAAAAGTGATGCACCTGAGTCTATTTTCATATAATTTCAGAATATTCACCCACCTAAATCTAAATCATCGTTGTCCGAATTATCAAACACAACAACTTATTCAGCTGTTTTTGAACACATCATTTTGTTTTAAAAACTAATACTACTGATGACATTACTACTACCAACTGGCTACGAAAGGTGCTACTGTAGACCAACCAGATGTACCAATCAGCTACAATCAGAAAAAAAACAGATGATAAATTCAATAAGAAAGCCAGAAACACCAACACATGATGATCTATCACATTATAAACAAATCAGAACAAGTTGAAATTCCATGACTCAGAACAGGACACAACCGATTCTGCAGCCACAAGTAAACAAAATTCAAGATTGGCAATACGGCCATGTGTACATGTGGGCAGGCAGCACGGAGTGCCAAACATATACTTCAGGAGTGTTCTGAGTATGAAATGCTGAGGCAGACATATTGGCCAGAGGAAACAACACTGGAATCAAAGCTCTATGGGACACTGTGTGAACTACAAAAGGTAGTAAGTTTTATTCAGGAGACATAATTACAGATATAGACATGTTTTAAATGAAAGAAGAAGACGACATTGTCAACACATGTAAGCCCTAGTGAGAAGCATCAATCCCACAACACAATGTGTACATCGAGATGTCTGTCAAATGCGTAAATCAGTTTATTAATAAAAATTACTAAGGGGTACTGTTTGTGAAGACGAAATACTGAAAAACTCCGCATCTTGGAGAAATTTTATTTTGTGTAAATCCCAGAATTTCAGGATCACTGGTTCTAAGGGTTAATACAAACCTCTTATTTTTTTAAATTGGTGGAGCACGTGGCTAAATAGCAAGAATGTCAGATCATAACCATGAACTCTCAGGTTCATGTCACAATTGGAACAAGATTTTTGTTCTTTGGAGATACAATAAATAATCTTCATGTACATGCTCTTCCATATGCTATGGCGAATAGATCTTTTATTTCCACTGCCTCTAAAAATCTTCCATACATTCCGTAACAGAAAAACAAGCAGTAATGAAAGTTTGAAATATGAATAAACAACATCAAAGCATCCCACTTTCATGCACTTAAAATGAAACTAAATGTACATTGTCACAAGACAACTTCAGTCTATTATCTGTTGCTAAAGTCTTTAATAACTTCCAGTCCAATATGGCGAATATCATGTATGGGTTCTTATATGGTCATATATAATAGGATGTTCCTCCTGAAAGCAATGGCAAACTACATGAGTATTGTATCAAGAATTTCCTTATAGATTTGTTGAAATTTTCTACAAGCGTAAGAAAAAAGATTTTTTTTGGCCAAATGAAGAAATATGATGACATGGAAAGAGTGTTGTTGGAGGGGGCGATAGAAAGCACTAGAAGCAGATGCTTCCCAAGATGTAGTTGGACAAGAGATATTCAGGAATGCATGCACATGTCGCTGGAGGAAGCGGGTCAACTTGCCAAAGACCATGTGGATTTCAGAAGATTCATAAGGAAGACTACGTTCTGGAAAGAATATGTCACATGACACACACACACACACACCATCTTCACTTTATCACAACTAATCTCAACTTTAAACTATCACCCACACAGTCTTCAATTTATCACAACTAATCTCAACTTTAAACTATCACCCACACAGTCTTCAATTTATCACAACTAATCTCAACTTTAAACTATCACCCACACAGTCTTCAATTTATCACAACTAATCTCAACTTTAAACTATCACCCACACAGTCTTCAATTTATCATAACTACTCTCAACTTTAAACTATCACCCATATTTCCTTCACATCTTCTGAATTCATCATTGTCTTGTTTATTCATGATAATAGGTTCTGCATCAGCTTATTGAATCCATTGTAGTCCATTGTTTCGGTTCCAGAGACAAAGTATTTGGGTATTATTTCCATGGCTTCTTTTTCCGTTATGTTAACACCTGATCATTATAGGAAAAAAAATATGCCTACATAAGATATGCAGATTTAATCAAGAATTGATACTGATAAAATTGAAGAAAGTAGATGACTAAACAAAACAAAAGACAGGCATGCTGAGAGGAGAAAAATGTTCTTTTTCTGTCTTTACTTCTTCTGCAATAGTTTCCAAAACCAAAAACTCTGACTGATTAGCAAGATAAAGTCCAGAGAAACTCTTCATTGTGTCATTGTTTACAGCAAGATATAGTCCAGAGAAACTCTGCATTGTGTCATTGTTTACAGCAAGATATAGTCCAGAGAAACTCTTCATTGTGTCATTGTTTACAGCAAGATATAGTCCAGAGAAACTCTGCATTGTGTCATTGTTTACAGCAAGATATAGTCCAGAGAAACTCTTCATTGTGTCATTGTTTACAGCAAGATATAGTCCAGAGAAACTCTGCATTGTGTCATTGTTTACAGCAAGATATAGTCCAGAGAAACTCTGCATTGTGTCATTGTTTACAGCAAGATATAGTCCAGAGAAACTCTGCATTACGTCATTGTTTACAGCAAGGCTGTAAAATCTGCACCTTTTGACCTGATTTATCCACTTTAACCCTCAATGAGAATAAACAGCTAAATCTACTCCCAAACTTCCTGAGCCAACTCTAACAACATATATGACAGGTCACAGTCTTGCTATTCTTTTTTATCTCATTTTGGACATGGCAACACATTGGTGAGAATAATGTATGATAACACGATTCACATGGAAGTGATTATATTCAAGATAAAAATAGTGAATTATTTCATAAAACAGATAAATGGAGAGATTGGCAGAATACACTAGTCAACAAAATTTACAAAAGTTATTTATACCAGAATTAAAATACACCATATCTTATTCATTGTCACAAGCTGATTTCAAACATCCTAATGAAATTCAACAAATGGCTCTGACTTTTTTTTAATGATATAATTTACATTACAATAATATAAATAATGTATGCTTGTTTAATTCTCTGAAGTGAATAGTGCCTAGTGAGTCTTACAACTTCATCATTATAAAAATTGTGGTTATATACTCAATGAATTGATATTTCAACATAAAATGATAGAAAAAATAAAAACATTATTTAAATTCACATATAATGTTTAAAAATAACACATTTGAACAAATTCTCCTGCCACAGATAGATGTGTCGGGCCACTGTCGCAAATAAAATGGCGACACAGCGCATTTCCATTTTCTGGACTACATCCTGCTGGAAATCTAGTAGGACAATGGTCCTGTTATAAGGAAAATCCAGTGGGAGTTTGAGAATGAACGCTGAAGAAGGAGAAACAAACGACCCAGGAGTCCATCTATTGTTGTTTACAGTGTAATTATCAGTGTTTTCATTCCCTGAGATAGGACATACCTGTGTGGCCTGGAGGAGGAGTGCACTCCATAATATATGTCAACAATATTTGTCACATATCTCTCCTACCAACAACTATCAAGAATTCAGAAATTACCCCCTACCCTTGCTTAATTATGTCCACAAATTGCAAATATTGTAATCTCCTTCCTACCTGTTTAAAAAATAAAAAAAAAGATTTTTTGCAGAAAAGCTATAAAAAAACTACGTTTCACATTTTTAGAAAAATATTTCAAATTCAAACAATGTCATTGGTGTATAGAAAACAGTATTGTTGACATCAATTTTTATCAACAACTGTCAAATTTTATCAGACCCCTCCCCCCTAATTGTTGGCATAATTTATGAGCAGTCCTTGGTATCCACTGCAGTGTAGTATTAATGTCATAGGATGTAAACATTTTCGTAGTTTGAAGTACCCCTATGTTGCTTATGATATTCTCTGCCATTGTATTTCAGTTTTCAAGCGCTTGTAGAGAAGACTAGATTGTAATTATGACTCAAGCAACAAATAAATCGTTTGTTTTCATTTTGTTCTGTTTGTATTTAATTCTTAACAGATATCCCTTTTTATCACAAAGTCTAAGACATCTTACATCTTTCATTTACCTTTATTATTTGTTATCATGTACATGTATTATTTGTACTAATTTATTAAATCTTTAGTAATAGTAACATTTTCTTTTTTATTCTAGATGTTATCAGGAATTTCAAAACAAATGTAGAATACTGAAATGTATGATATGCTATGGAACCATCACCACAATATCTTTTAAGTCTCCCATGCATCTGTCATAGGAAAATGTGCAAGAAACTACGCTAATCCTTCAAGTGCTACATTGCTTTCAGTAACTGATCCCTGTTGTGCTAAATTCTTCCCTCAATGAAATTCTCCATATGCGAAATATTTTTCCTTTACACCAAAAATAAGAGAGCTTCCACAGGCCTGCAATTTTATTGACATCAGAAAATATATACTTTATGAATGTGATATTTGACAAGTATTGGTACAATGAAATAATTAATAGAAATAATTTTTTAATTTGTAGCATATCTTATTCATGACGTAGCCATCAAACCAGCATTTTTTAGTTGTAATGATTTCCTAGACAATATAAATATGTTCAGTAGTCTGCCATTGCTTTCTAAACGGTCCGGATGCTCAAATGCTTGTGGCAGGGATCGAACTCAGCACCTTGGCCGTCACAGATGTGTTTGCACCACTTCGACACAAAGCCAGACAATTAGTGAGTTTAAGCAATTAGTGAATTTAAAAACTAAAAAAAAAAAGGTCAACTCATTAGATATAAGAACGAGTAAATTCATGTGTAGCAGCTAAGAACATACCCAAATTAGCTGATGAACACAAATGACATACCAACACATCTCATGGATTTGATAAACTCATCAAGTGTAATAAAACCATCGCCATCACGATCAAAATACTTAAACATTCCATGCGTTGGATAATCTGCATCACTTAGGTATTTCCTAATCAAGAGAGTAAACTCATCAAATTCCAGTTCAGTGTCACCTGAAAAACATGGAAAAACTTATGAACAAGTATCTAATTATTTGAACATATAATATGTTATCAATATTTGGGTTTTACTGTAATAAGATTCAGATAAAATAACATCATAGTTAGTGACTTGGTTGTAATTGATACTGGAAACAAATAAGCATAAAAGGTGGTCAGCTATCAAATCTGGTTCTTTTGCAATCAATTAGTATGTATCTAGTTGAATAGTATGTACACAGCTGAAAAACATATGGAAAAACAACAAAATAGAAACGAAAGTGCTAATGTTACGAACTTTTATTTTTCCGGTTGCAACATACGGCTGTGAAACATGGACTCTAAGTAAAACAGCGGCAAAGAAGATCAACACCTTCGAGCTGAAATGCTACAGGAAGATACTTAGAATATCATGGAAGGATAAAATCAGAAACTCAGATATTATAAACACACTGAATATTCCAGAGTGTTGGTTACTAAACACAATAACAAAAAGAAAACTACGCCTGTTTGGTCATATAAAGAGACATAACTGTTTAGAAAGACAAATAATGGAGGGAAGAGTACCTGGGAAGAGGAGAAGGGGCAGACCAAGAAGACGATGGACTGACGACATTAAAGATAACATGAATACATCGCTAGAAAATGCAAGCCACATCGCCCGAGACAGAGAGAGGTTCAGAGAGTTCATTGGGAAGACAACGTTCTGGAAGGAATACGTCACATGACACTGACACTAGTTCAATATTGATCATGTGGTTTATTTTAGATATTGTAAGTTCTCTACAACTTGATTTGCTGAGATGCTCCTGTGGTTCCGATTGTCTTTCTGTGTGCATCCGTTTGAACAGTACTGTAGCATGTGTTCTAGTGTCTGTATTACTACTCCACAGATGCAGGCTGCAGAGTTATGTTTATTCAGTATAAGTGTGCCTTCAGACAGAAGTATCCTGTTCTCATTCAAAATATTTTGATTTGTTCATTTCAGCTCAGTTTGTCAATGCTGTCTTGTTCAGGTCTTCTGTTTAAATTCTAAATGTTCCTGATGATTAGTAGGATGTAAAGCAGATAATAGAATGTGTGTCATTGTTTACAGCTTAGCTGCTATATCTGCACCTTTTCACTTGACACATATGACCCTCAGCTTGGCTTCTGGGCCACTTTGACTCTCTATGGGAAGAGATAGTTAACTCCACCCCAAAACTTCCCTAGAGTTTACAACATGCATGGCAGGTAACAGTTTCGCTATTCTTTGCTCCCATTTCAGGCCCAGGTAACAGCTACTCAGATCTGTAGTTTCTATTTGAAGTCTTGAACATTGTTATAGCAAAGACTTTGATTCTCTGACACATTGATGAAATTTCTGTCTTGGCCATAATAAAATCAGTCTCATTATTTTCAATAGCTCTAAAAGATAAAGAGGCTTGGATTAGGTTTGGCAACATTTTATGCTGGTTGCTTATAGTCAAGAGCTGTGAAAGACTCTGAAACATAAAATGTTAGTGATGACACAACAAATTCAGAAGATAGAATAACTAGTTGATTTGAAATATATATACTGATACTGGAGATATACTGGTACTGTATGGAAAATATTACACAAAATAATGCCAGTAGTTAATAACAAAGGCATGTAATTAATGAAGCTGTGATGATGTACATTTTAAAATATTTATTACCTATCTCATTTAGAAAAATGTAAGTATTGTCATAATTTATGTACATAGATGCATCAAATGAATTGTGCATTGACTACAGCTACCTACCCTATTGCAAAACACTAGAAAAATTGATATATAACACCTAAAATTATTGAAAAATTATGTTAGCTGTGATATCTTTAAAGGTATTGGCTAATTATTTTTGTTTAACAAATTTTAATTATTCCTACCAACAACAAAATTTCAACAATTTAACTCCTCTCGTCCACTCAGTCGCTAAAATCTACATTTTGGAGGCCTGATATGCCAAAAGCCGCTTAAATCTACATTTTGATACAAATTTGCTATCTCAAATTATAAACATCACGATGTCCATAAAATCAAATGAACTGTTTCTATTTGCGGTACTTTGCAATCCAGAGATAAAAGATCTAGTAAGGTATGCTTCGTTAGAAATAATAAAGGTTGTAACTGAGCAATAATTTCATATAAACAAGTGTGTTTACATTTTCAGTTTTTGTAATTTATTGCTACTTGTATTTGAAGTAATAAAATCTAAACGTCCTCAATGTTTTACAGTTAGTTATGCTTTGGAAATGTATCAAAATATGTTAGGTAATGATTCCAATATTAGATAAGATGGTGATTGTAGGCCTAATATGGAATTATTATGATCTCATTTTGATGGAAATTCTGATTCAGAGTTGAGTGTCGATGAAGCCGAGGGGGCATTTCCAATAGGGTCAGTGACCCACAGCCATGCTGAAGTCAGATGTGTCAGGTCGAAAGGCGCAGATATCACAGCAATGCTATAAACCATGACACAATGCATTCCGTTCTCCGGACTACATCCTGCTAATCTGCAGGAGTTTGAGAATGAACGCAGAAGAAGAAGAAGAACTACGTCAATCAACCATCTTTAGAATATCTCACAACTTGAGAGAAATACAGTACAAGTGAATAAATCTATGTCAGCTAATTATGTCAGCTAATGTATGAAATACTAATAATATGAGTTGAATTCACTGACCATTGTTATCAAATTCAAGGATAAGTGCCTCAGCATGTTCTTCGGTAATTGGTAGTTTCAAATTGAAAAATGTTCTCAGGATCTCAGTCTTTGATACCTTTCCACTTTTATCCACATCAAACAGGTCAAAGAGGTCTTTCATATCTAGTCAGTTTTGTTTTAAAGAAAACAGAAAATGTTGACTTTTTGTTTGGTTGTAGTTTATGAAAAAGCTTAGCCTATGCATGGGAGTTAATACAGTACTGTAAATACAATATTATGCCTATGTATGGGGGATAAACAGTGCTGTAAATACAATGTTGTGCCTATGCATGGGAGTTAATACAGTACTGTAAATACAATGTTGTGCCTATGCATGGGGGATAAACAGTGCTGTAAATACAATGGTGTGCCTATGCATGGGGGATAAACAGTGATGTAAATACAATGTTGAGCCTATGTATGGGGGAAAAACAGTGCTGTAAATACAATGTTGTGATTATGCATGGGAGTTAACACAGTACTGTAAGTACAATGGTGTGCCTATGTATGGGAGATACACAGTACTGTAAGAACAATGGTGTGCCTATGTATGGGAGATACACAGTACTTTAAGTACAATGTTGTCGAGATCAGTGATCACCTAGGTTATTCTCACCTCTTTTTGGCCTGTGGAAGCTATTTGAAAATAATTTTTTATGTGGATGTTTCCAAACTGGCATTTTTTACAACACTAAACTATAGGGCTATGCACATTATGAATGAGTTCAGGAATATTACTGTTACAGAACTGAAATACAATGGCTTCATATCCCTGTGAGATTTCAAGTTGAGCAAAAATGATTAGATCAATACAGTGTGATGCTAATCGTATCCCTGGTGCCATTGGTCATAAAATAATATGGACCTAAAATTGTATAAAAGAACGTGACATAAATTAATTTACTATATGGCCCCTGTTATAGCAGTGCAACATAATTTATGTGCTGAAAACATTCTGCACCATTTCTGATTAAATTATATCAATCTTTGATCCGATTATATGTCAATCTGTGATCAGATTATATGTCAATCGTTGATCAGATTATATGTCCATCTTTGATCAGATTATATGTCAATCTTTGATCAGATTATATGTCAATCTTTGATCAGATTATATGTCAATCTTTGATCAGATTATATGTCAATCTTTGATCAGATTATATGTCAATCTTTGATCAGATTATATGTCAATCTTTGATCAGATTATATGTCAATCTTTGATCAGATTATATGTCAATCGTTGATCAGATTATATGTCCATCTTTGATCAGATTATATGTCAATCTTTGATCAGATTATATGTCAATCTTTGATCAGATTATATGTCAATCTTTGATCAGATTATATATCATAACTTTGATCAGATTATATATCATAACTTTGATCAGATTATATATCATAACTTTGATCAGATTATATATCATAACTTTGATCAGATTATATATCATAACTTTGATCAGATTACATCATATCTTTTATCACTCTTTATATGTCAATCTTTGATCAGATTATATGTATTAAAATAGAAAATTTAATACTAAATGAAACCATGCATGTGTTTCCAGGCTTGAAAGAGAAGTAAACAATAGTGACACTGTCACCTTCCAAGCCTTGTCATTAGAGGTGACTAAGGGGGTTTGGGGAGGAGTTATATAGAGTTAAAGTGACCCAGAAGCCAAGCTGAACACAAATGTGTAAGGCTGAAATGCATAGATATCACTGCTGAGCTGTAAACTATGACACAACTCATTCTGTTCTCTGGACTACATCCTGCTAATCTGCAGGAGTTTGAGAGTAAACACAGAATAAGAAAAGTCAAGGAAATATAAAATAACCATAAATAAATTTAGTTATTAATGTGTGTGTTTACAAAATGTAAAATTAAATTATTATATAATGGGCACACACAAAAATCAAGCTTATCAAAATGTGTAATTAATAAAATGGTGCAAAGCATTTAACATAGGCTATAGGCCTATACCAAAAGTTTGGTACAAACTAGTTGCGTGTGTGTGTATATATATATATATATATATATCTTTGGATCTTTCTCATCAAAATTGAGTTTTTCCAATATTTTTATCATTTCTGAATACTTCACCTTGTCAAAGGAAACACGGAATCAGCTGCTGTTGTACTTTATATATATGTAAGTAATACATATAAGCATTCCGAAATGATAAAAATATTGGGAAAACCAAATTTTTATGAGAAAGATCCAAAGATAGTAAAAGATATGCATTGGAAACAAACAGCTACAATGAGGGTTGACAGTAATGTAGAAGAATTCCAAAAGATAAGAGATGGGCATCAGACAAGAATGTGTAATGTCACCAGATCATTTTTTCCTGTATACAGAGAATATTATGCAAAACTTAGGAAGCAGTAGTTATAGGTTACAACCTGAATAATCTAAAATATGCTGATGATACAATTCTGATTGCAGGAAGTGAACAAGACTTTCAAGCCCTGTTAGACTTGGTAGTACAAGAAAGGGAAAACAAAGGCCTCAGTCTAAACAAGAAGAAAACAGAAGTAATGACTGTTTAAAAGAAATACACACCAACAAAATACAGTTATTACTATCAATGATGCAAAATTTAATCGAGCGGATAAAGTCAAGTATCTTGGCTCCATTTCAACATCAATATTTTAATATTTCATTAATAAACTATTTAAAGTAAGAAGTTAAGAATAATATTTTTGTTCATTTCATTAAGTGTGGTTGGTTGGTTGGTTGGTTGCTGATCCAGCAGTCCATGGGCTCATGCCCTTTGACCTAATGCCATAAAATGACATTATATTGCTGGGAAGTCTGTGGATTTTAGGACAGAGCCAGAGAATAACTATCACACCTCCAGGAAGGTAGGTTTTAACCTATGCACTGCTCCTAGTCACTGTAGCCAAGATAGGGTTCACTGTGCTCATTCCCCACCACCAATTGACTACTGGTTATGCCGAACTTCTCTATTGCTCCAGGCATGCAACCAAATGTTCAAGTCAAAAGGATTGTCACGTCCTGAGTCACTGTGCCTCTATGATGGGTCTCAACCATAGGAAAAACAGTGCTGTCAGTTTCCTCCTCTCCAGTGCTGTACAGTACATCTCTGGCTCCCTCTCAACCACAGAGGGTGCATACATATATATTCAGGTAAACATGAAACACATTTTCAACAACAAAAATAAACGCATAATTGTATAGATGAAACGTGCCATGAAACTTCAAAAAGAAGATAACATCAATATAATGGCATGTCATCCACTAAGGTTTTCTGTTGCATGGGTGATTTGTCAATTTGCCATTGGTGAGACCCACAGACGCAACCAAATGTGTATGATTAAGTGTGAAGTTATACATTTGTGTTATAGTTGAAAGCTTATTATTAAACATTAAAAAGTAATTTCTTTTTCTGCATATTATTTCATTGATAAATTGTCACCTCTAATCTCAAAGAAGGTTTCTCTAAATATCGAAAATATCAGGATCCTGGTACTCATCAAATTCAATATCGAAATATTGGGATCCTGGTACTCGCCAACTTCAATATCGAAAATATTGATTTTGGTAAAAAGGTCCGGTATTGCGACCCCTACTGCCAGTTAAGGGTCTAGACTTTGGCATTAACAGAAGAAGGTTCTACCGACTACTGTCATATGATAGCTCAGTAATATCTTACAAGACCTGACATCAGTGAAACAAGATAATGCAATCTATGATATCAATTTTTAGGGAAGTAAAAAATAATATAAAACCAACAATGATCAGTGAAGTTACAAATACTATGTTAATACAATATTGTTACTAGATAATCTAACTACCAAACAGTAAAAACCAATGTAAAAGAGAAATAACAATAAACAAAGGGACATGAACTTTTTATACATTATGGTCCAACAGAGACCTTTATAAAAAAAACAAATATAAGGTACCAAATATCCAAAAATTTGAGACAAGAACATGAAGAAAGAGGTCACAGAGATGTGGTTCTTGGACAGCTAGAACAACTAATGAAAATTTACTGAGGGAAATTGACACCAAAAGGAAATTACTTATCAGCATAAGATAGAAATATTCCCCATATATTAGCCATATTATGATGCCCGTGTGACAACAGGGGTCTGGACTTCTAGTTAAGAGTGCAAAGGATACGGCCACTGCCTTCTTCCTAGGCATGCCATTTGAGGTGTCTAGGGATAGTTGGAGGATACTTTCAACCTTTGAAACATCATCGTCACTGCATCTCTTGTCTAGATTTCCTTTTGTCTCCTGTCAAATGATCCCCATAAATGAAAAAGATATGCAGACGAACGGGCATTGTACCTTTGTTATTATTTTTTCAGACTCTTAGGTGGCAAGGATGATAGATGTGTCATTACTGCAGATGGGTCAACAGATCTGACAGAAGAATGATGAACTAGTTGGCCCAATGGATATGATATGTTCCTGGCATGATGATCCTGCTAGACTGGAATGCCTCACTTTGGGGACTAAACATGCATCCATACACCTCCCTAACACAACTATGCTCTTCAGACAACAAACCATACACTAGTTTGGGTGTCACCTCAGTTACTCAACAGAGGACCTATGTTTTTTGTCAGAAAGGCTATTAGCTGTTTACCTGCTCACAGCTGAAGGTATTACTGCATCATCTTCATCATTACCCTCTTCTGAATCTTTATTCATTTTAATATTATTTTTATTAGTACAACATCACAATGTTAACAATATTGTTTTGTATGGCATTTCTACAGTA
Organism: Meghimatium bilineatum; assembly: GCA_034231615.1. Taxonomy (NCBI): domain Eukaryota; kingdom Metazoa; phylum Mollusca; class Gastropoda; order Stylommatophora; family Philomycidae; genus Meghimatium; species Meghimatium bilineatum. The sequence goes on from CM067322.1 coordinate 33,495,963, forward strand.
CACCTACTTTCTACTATCTCTTGTTTTCTCCATCTTTGTACAATCTACATCGACATTTCTTCAAACATTTAGACAATTCTGAATTTTAACTCACATTAACAAATAGGAACTTATCATACATTTTAAAGTTAAGTCTAGAGTTATATTGGCCTATGTTAAATTTTGTTGCCTTACATTAGACCACATTATCTAGAAAATTATTAATTAAAACCAAGTGAAACCACATATGATTATATTCACTTATGATACTTAATAATATTTTAATTTTATAGTACACATTATGTTCATATGTTAGTGTCAACATGTTTTCCGAGTAATATAAAACCTAGAAAACAATTATTTTTTTCAAGATATGTTGCATCCTTCATTACAAAATTTTACAAAAATTAAAGGGGAAGTTACTGAATTAATGTTAGTGTGATGGTATGAACAGCAATCACAGAAATTAAGGTAAACATTCTAAACAAATAATAATTACCTGTCATAGTATTACGCTGTAATATAGAATGAGCAAAAAATATTTATATACATACATTGTTACATACATACATTATATTTCATACATAAATTGCATTCATACATTACATAACATATAAACAATGTATGTATATATATATATATATATATATATATATATATATATATAAAATTGTATATATATATAAAACATTATATAAATATAGTACATACATCTATACATTACATTAGACGACATGGTCTTCTTTCCCCCAGATTCTAAATCTATAGAGAACATCCTACATATATACATATATTCACAGAGTTTGGGAAGGGCAGTGGGGCGAAAATCACTGTACAAATTTTGACACCCAAAAACGGATAATCACTAACGTCAACAAACACACTAGGACATTTGTGTACAGAAACATAATACACAACATATAACACAAAACATTAATACAGGAAAAAAATAAGTGGCATAGCCCTCCAAGACATAGCAACAAAGATACAAGCACTTAGAATCAACCATGTAAGCCACATCATACAACACCCAGAACACACTCTAGCACATTTCTACATAGGAATATCCAAACTAACAAACTCTGTCCCACACTATTTTGGCACACTTCCCTTCTTCTACAGAACGTGTACAGGCGATAAAAGAACATGAAAACCTCAACAAACACAATATATAACTGGTAAAATAACAAGCTCCATCACTCCATTCCAGAATTTGTAAAAGACACAACTATTTCATAACAAACTATACTAGCACATTCACAAACCCCACACAACCAAAAAATCACAACAAAAACTAGAGAAATGACATACAGACTCATCAATAACAGGACACCAACATAAACCAGAGGATCACTCCAACCCATACAGGAAACAGGACACCAACATAAACCAGCAGATCACTCCAACCCATACAGGAAACAGGACACCAACATAAACCAGCGGATCACTCCAACCCATACAGGAAACAGGACACCAACATAAACCAGAGGATCACTCCAACCCATACAGGAAACAGGACACCAACATAAACCAGCAGATCACTCCAACCCATACAGGAAACAGGACACCAACATAAACCAGAGGATCACTCCAACCCATACAGGAAACAGGACACCAACATAAACCAGCGGATCACTCCAACCCATACAGGAAACAGGACACCAACATAAACCAGCAGATCACTCCAACCCATACAGGAAACAGGACACCAACATAAACCAGCGGATCACTCCAACCCATACAGGAAACAGGACACCAACATAAACCAGAGGATCACTCCAACCCATACAGGAAACAGGACACCAACATAAACCAGCAGATCACTCCAACCCATACAGGAAACAGGACACCAACATAAACCAGCGGATCACTCCAACCCATACAGGAAACAGGACACCAACATAAACCAGCAGATCACTCCAACCCATACAGGAAACAGGACACCAACATAAACCAGCGGATCACTCCAACCCATACAGGAAACAGGACACAACATAAACCAGCGGATCACTCCAACCCATACAGGAAACAGGACACCAACATAAACCAGCGGATCACTCCAACCCATACAGGAAACAGGACACAACATAAACCAGCGGATCACTCCAACCCATACAGGAAACAGGAGACATATTATTCAGAACAAACCAACCAGAAACAGAAGAATATGTATTCTTTACATGCAGAACAATTACACAGACAATGAAAACACTTATCATTGAAACACACACAAAACAGGCATCTACAAAGCAATCATGCTAAGCATCCTACCAATGTCAACCCCTTATGTAAAAATGTTGACCATACTTTCAGAATTTAGATTTTTAATATGGACCCGCAGCAATGTGGTAACTCATAATCATCATCATCAAGTGCCGTCTTCGCAACGAAGGTTGGCTGCAACGGATCTCCAACATCCTATCTCTTGTCTTGGTGGTGCACTCTGCTAGACTGTAACCTGTCCATCGTGTGATGTTACTCTCCCACTTGTATCTTTGCCTACCTCTTGCTCACTTCCCTTTGATTTTACCTACAAGTAAGGTCTTTAATAAGGTGTCATGTCTTTTAATGTGTCCAAAATATTTTTTTTGCCTGATCTTTATTTCTCTTAGTAGTTCTTTCTTTATATTAAGTGTCTTTAGCACCTCTTTATTTGTTTTCTTCTCTTTCCATGATGTTCTCCCTATTCTTCTATATAATACTACTAATAACTCATAATAGGAAAATGTTAATGCAAATGTATTTAGCAAAATCTTTGAACAAAAATTAACATCACTACTGTAAATCTTTAAATTTTATCCACTTTCATGTCATGTAAATCCTACAAATGTATTACATTTTTCAAAACCACTATGTATGCATGTATGATGTGTTTGAAGTGTAAATGCAACCATAGTAAGAACGAAAAAGTATAAATATGTCTAGATCATGTCAGCCATTTACCATTTTATCCTCTTGTTCTGCACAAAAATAACATCATCATCATGTGACATATTCTTTCCAGAACTTTGTCTTTGCAAATGATGTCCTGAACCTGACTCTATCCTGTGCCAATCTGCCTGCCTTCTCCAATATCTTCATACAGTCTTTGATGTTATCTGTCCATCTCCTTCTATGCGTACCTCTTCTACTTCCCGGAATTCTGCCCTTTAATATGCATCTTTCCATGCTATTGTGTCTTTTTATATGTCTGAAATATTTCAGTTTTCTTTGTAAAATTGTATTCACCAGTCATCCTTCCGCTATATTCAGCATACTCTAAACCTCACTGTTCCTATTCTTTTCTGTCCATGAAATTCTTAATATTGCCCTATAACACTTCAGTTTGAATGCCAATATTCTTTTTGCCGTTGTTCTATTTATTGTCAAAGTCTCACAGCCGTATATTGCAACTGGAAAATGTATGTTCTAAGAAGTATAACTTTTGTCTCTTTAGAACATTTTTTTCATATATTTTTCATTTCTTCTAATTTCATTATCGCTATCACTAATTTTTTCCTAATTTCCATTGTACAATCACCTAAGCTTTTACATTTGCACCCAGATAATCCAACTTGTCGACTATTTTCAGTTCCATGTTATCTATTTTAATTCTTGGTGTTACTTTGATTTTACCTGTTGTCATGACCTTGAGTTTCTGTAATGTAATATTAATGTAAGACAATAACATCACTACTGTGAATTTTAATTTAATTTTTTATTTTTGCCTTCATGCCATGAAAACATACAAGTACAACATTTTTTTCAATATGTATGCAAGAACACAAGTGTAGGAGGAGCATATGCAATTTTAGTCAGAAAGAAAGAGTGGCTGTATAAATGTTGACCATGTACCATATAGTCTTCTTGTTTTTGTACCAGTCCTCTGTGCTATGCTGAAACTATGTTCAACACTTAGGAAAAAACTGTTTTATCGGCCATCTCACAACATTGTAAAGCCCACCATCTCAACGACCTATTTCATTCCAAGGACAAATATCCTGTGACATCATAATGCCAAATCATCCAATACAAATCACCCACCATATATTTGAAATTGTGAAATGCAAAAATTGTCATGGAAATTGAAATCCAAATAAAAGTTTAAAACAATTAAAAGAACAAAATTACATTACATACATACAGTGTCTACATACATTACAGACACCTATGATAATACTTATGTGACAGAACTGTTTGATGACCAACAGAACAAAATAATTACAATAAAAAACAATGATGGACCAGCAATACTGAAATAAAAAGTAGAAAATGCAATAAAAACAAAATAATGTAGAAAGACTGCAGGCACTGACAATATAACAGCAGACATAATAAAAACCCTAGATGAATTTGGTATGGAAACCATCACATAACTTTGCAATGACATATATATAAACCGGCAACATACCTAATGACCTAAAACCATCAATATTCATACAACTACCTATGAAGCCCACGTCTGTAGACTGTACAGATTCAGAACAATAAGTTTTGATTAGCCATATAACCAAAAAACTACTCAAGACAATACATGAAAGAATTAAAGACAAGATAGACATTAAAGTCATTGAAAAGAAATTTGGTTTTAGGAATATAAATAACCCAAATATCGGAGGATGACCGACAAAAAGGAAGTGCCGCAGTAACCAAACAAATAGAGGTAAATGCAAATAAAGTAAATAGGTTACTAGAAAACTATCATATAAAATAATAAAATATAGAAAATAACAATAAAAAGAAGAACAAATACAATAGTCAACGTGTCGGTCCAATTGGGACCTTTAAAGACAACAAAAACAGTTAAGAACAAAAAACCAAAAACAAATATAAACAAAATGGATTTCTCCCACCAGGAAATCAACAAACAGCTACACCAGATCCAGTGCAACGAAATTTCAACAAGTGCATATCGATGCATTCAATATGTCTAAATTATAAAAATATCTTTCGGTGACCATTGTATTTGTTCTTTTTTTATTGTTATTTTCTATATTTTATTATTTTATATGATAGTTTTCTAGTAACCTATTTACTTTATTTGCATTTACCTTGGTTTTATGAAATACAATGGCATCAGAGAATTCGGTAGATGTGAATTCTGTTAAAGAAGGATTTCAATTTCTCATTGAAACATTAATCACTTCTGTCATGACATCATCAGAATGAAATCATTGTACATTTACAGCTTTCTTTAAGGATTCAAACAAATGAAAGTCATATAGTGATAGATTAGGCTGTAGACAGAACATGGCAGAACTTTCTATCTTTTCATGCTATGTTTTCTGCACAACTTCTGTAATATGCAATCATTGTCATGCAACATAAAGAAACCACATGAAATCATGCCAGATCGCTTATTCTTGATGGCTGTGTGGACGTTGTCTAGTGTATTCTTGTAGCTGATAGCACTGATGTTCACACTAGGATCTACAAAGTCCACCAACAAGAGTCCTTCACGGTAAAAAAAGGCAGTAAACATAACCTTTGTTGCAGAATTTTGTAATCTTTGGTGATCCAGGATGATTTCATTGAACACTCGCTGCTTTTCTGCATGATGGCTCAAAGGGGTGACACCAGAATTCATTGCCTGCCACTATTCACAACAGAAATACATCACCCCCACCCTCCACATGGTAACGCTGCAAACTGTTTAAACTCCATCCCATCTATTCTTCCTTATGGTGGTCAGACAATAACAATGGTACCCACTGAGAATACACCTTCCAGTACTTCAGTTTCTTCTGAACCATCATTTGAACTATTCCTATTGACCCTGATATTTCATTAGCTAGCAAACACAAACTGCTATGATAGTCAACCCGTATTGTTACATCCATCTTGGTGATGCTTTCTTCTGTTACAACATGCGCTTGACCCGATCACAGAAGATCATTCATTTCCTATCATCCTGCCCACAGTATTCTTACTCAATTCTTCACCATTTTCTTTCATGCATATTTTTCACTTTACACTGTCTGCACTATTTGATAAATGTTGGTTAAGAAACTGAATCACTGCTTGTTTGTTAAATTTGGATGGATTCTTTATCAGACCGGCCATGTTGTGACTGCTGTACCAAACATAAGCATATAAAGAGAATTACTATGTGACCATTTGCTCATGTTTATTACATCAGTGATGATGTTTTCATACACATGTGGTTGTGTCTGTGGGTCTCACCAATGGCCCACTAGACAAACCACCCATACAACAGAAAACTTTAGTAGATGACATGCCGTTATATTGAGGTATCTTCTTATAGAAGATTCATGGCACGCCACCTATACAATTGTGCTCATTGTGCTGTTATTTTGTTGTTGAATTATGTTTCATGTTTACTTGAATATATGTATGCACACTCTGTGGTTTTGAGGGTGCCAGAGATATACTGTGCAGCACTGGAGAGGAGGAAACTGACAGCACTGTTTTTTCCTATGGTTGAGACCCATCATAGAGGCACAGTGACTCAGGACGTGACAATCCTTTTGACTTGAACATTTGGTTGCATGCCTGGAGCAATAGAGAAGTTCGGCATAACCAGTAGTCATTTGGTGGCGGGGAATGAGCACAGTGAACCTATCTTGGCTACAGTGGCTCGGAGCAGTGCATAGGTTGAAACCTACTTTCCTGGAGGTGTGATAGTTATTCTCTGGCTCTATCATGTGGTGGTACAAAAATCCACAGACTTCCCAGCAATATAATGCCATTTAATGGCATTGGGTCAAAGGGCACAAGCCCATAGACAGCTGTATCAGCAACCAATCAACCAACCAACCATGATGTTTTCATGCTCCTTGTATGCTGGCATAGGTAATGCAGCACAGTTGGTTTCATTTAAACATGCCTTATCTGTATAATATATATATAAAACATTCTATAAATTAGTTGATATAAGTTAGTGATACAGTCATTTGAAAACTAGCTACATATCTAAACTTACACATATATTTAGTTACAAACCTCAATTTCATTTCTATAAACAAAGATATATTACTTTTTCTTTGCTGTTTCAAATTTCGTATTTTTATTAACTATAGATTTCATTTTACTTATGTGGGTATTTTGCCCTAGTCACACAGGCAATGAGAGAGCCAACAGACTGGTGACAATGGACAGGGGGGGGGGACATTGTAAATCTGTATAAAAATTGTCTTTTGGATAAGGATATCATAGTGGATGAGACTGTCATTAAGAGGGAGTTTGGAATTGCTCGAGGGAATAAGTAGAGACGGATGATTGATGGGTAGATCTAGGAAAATATACAATCAACATGCCATGGGAACTAACAGTAAACACACCCTTCACCACATACTGAAAGAGATGGAACTCTATGGAGATGTCAAAGTGCACTGCAATCGGTTCCAATAATCACTAATAGATTTCACTTTATTACCTGTGTGAGTCTTAATTTATCACTGCTTCCCCAATAATGTCTTATTTCATTTAGGCAAAAATATGAATACACAGAGTAATGAAGTCTTACAAATCACTGGAAAATCATAAGAAAACACAAACATATTGATATTTTTACAAAAAGGCATTTTTCAAGAACACGATAACACACAATGTGTAGAGGACAACATTTTGTCTGGTAACGTAGACATGAAACAAGTATTACCTTCGATAAAACTTCCTCTTTCTTCAATTTTTTTTGCCACTGATAAAATAAATATTTAATATATCAGAACATATTATAAATTTTTGATACAAAATATTACAAAGAATATCATTTTAAAATAAGAGTAAAAAAATGCATTAATTAAATATCAAACATGGATAAGATGGAAATTTATATACTTTAGAATATGAGAAGTCCATGATTTCAGAGTTACCAAAAAAGCAGAATAAGAAATATGTACCCTATCTGAGAGCATGAGATGAACATCAAAGTATGTGAAATAAAATTTGTTATAAAATTTATCAACCTTACATGAATAGACAGATCCATCTGTAAAAATAATTATATTCCTGATAAAATCTAGTGCCAGTCAACCACAAGAAATCCGAAATTACTTAAAATGTGTAGATTTTCTTAATTCACTCTATTTTACCTATGTCATTGTCGATATCCATGTGCTTCTGAGTAGTTCTACTCTTATTTGCTCAATGCCATTCTTAAAAAAAAGTGCAGATCTTCTGAAATTGATTTGGTGATCGATATAGTGAGTTAGTGACTGATAAGGGTGTCTAAATAAAATCTCCTTGCAGTTGAAAGGGAAGGGCAGTCATTAAGAAGGTGTTCCACAGTTTTGTTGGGATGAGAGCACGGTCTACAAAAGGGTAGTTGCTGGAGTCAGATATGGTTTAAATGGCTTTTGACTCATATGTATTATTCAAAACTGAAAGATGGTTGTTGGTTGATAGCTGATCAAGTGGCTCATAGGTTCATGTGGACATATGCTTGACCCATAGGACATATGACTCATAGGACATATAACTCTCATGTCCTACTCGAAACTGAATGATGATTGGTTGGTTGCTTGCTGATCCTGTGGCTCATGGGCTCATGTCCTTTTACCTAATCTCACTGTATGATATATGCATGTATTTGTGAGTTGTTGTTTTGTTCCATATAAGGTGTTATATTTTTCTGACGTTATCCAATGCTGGATATTCAAAATGGTGGTAGTCAACAGTTTTGTACAGATTAGTACACAGCCAGCCCTCTTGAGTGTTGTAGATGTATTCTATTCAGGTAATTATTACTGGGTATGCTGTACATGTGTGCGAAGTCAGAAGTTGATATTCTGATATTTTCTTCCCAGGATGTTGATGTCTTTGGGAACTGGGCCAATTTGTAGATTTCTCTCCCCATATTTCCCAAGGCCCATCTGTTCAACCAAGTCTCTTTGTTCACAGATTTCAACGTCATTTTTACGGTGCATAGGGTCATTTGTATGTGTGACTGCTCTTATCTTGCTTCTTTTTTGTTAGAATGTCTATCTTGTAATTGCCAGGTATGTTTCAGTGGCTAGGAACCCACTGCAAACAATATTAACTTATGAGAAGTGAGCAACTGATTGGCATGGTGATATTTGAACTGGCTCGGGCGTGTTGATAAGGGACTGATTTCACTTGTGGAGTTTGTTTATGTTGTCACTGTCCTTTGGATGTGTTATTTCACTAAACTAGTTTACCCATACATAAACCATCCTTCTCAATAGTATAGCATACCGCATGTTGAGAATATTATTCAGAGCATGTAACTTTAAACAAATATTGCTTGTAAGCAAGACATCATGATGCAATTTCTTCTTCTGCTTTCATTCTCAAACTCCTGCAGATCAGTTGGATGTTGTCCAGAGAGTGAAATGCATTGTGTCATAGTTTACAACATTGATACGCTATTTGCATCTTTCAGCCTGACACATCTGACTTGAGCAATGGCTTTGGTCACTTTGACCCAATAAAGGATGGGATGGTCAACTCCACACTATAACCTTCCCAGTCACCTCTGACAACATGCATGGCAGGTAAACAGTGTTGCTATTTTTTGCTCCTCTCTCAGGCCTCTGTATCACACAGGCGTGATGCAACTTAAAACCTGTAACAGTTCTTTACAGGGAAACGTGGCCACTTTTTAACGAAGCAAATATATACATTATTTTACAAAATTAAATATCAATAAAGATGCATTTCATAGTACATAAGACTACTGGTGGAGCCAGCGAACTGCATGCTACACACTGAACTACCCCCTAATAAACATTTGTAACCTCTTCAATAGAAAGTAAATGACTTGTTCACTGTGTCACAATGACCTAGAAATCTGAAGAATGTCACAATATAGTTAGTTATTCATCAAATCATTGTCATTGAGAAATCTGAAGAATATCACAATATAGTTAGTTATTCATCAAATCATTGTCATTGAGAAATCTGAAGAATATCACAATATAGTTAGTTATTCATCAAATCATTGTCAATGAGAAATCTGAAGAATGTCACAATATGCCCGGTAGTTAGTTATTCATCAAATCATTGTCATTGAGAAATCTGAAGAATATCACAATATAGTTAGTTATTCATCAAATCATTGTCATTGAGAAATCTGAAGAATATCACAATATAGTTAGTTATTCATCAAATCATTGTCATTGAGAAATCTGAAGAATGTCACAATATAGTTAGTTATTCATCAAATCATTGTCATTGAGAAATCTGAAGAATGTCACAATATAGTTAGTTATTCATCAAATAATTGTCATTGAGAAATCTGAAGAATATCACAATATAGTTAGTTATTCATCAAATCATTGTCATTGATAAATCTGAAGAATATCACAATATAGTTAGTTATTCATCAAATCATTGTCATTGATAAATCTGAAGAATATCACAATATAGTTATTCATCAAATCATTGTCATTGAGAAATCTGAAGAATATCACAATATAGTTAGTTATTCATCAAATCATTGTCATTGCACAAAATATTTTTCTGATCATGCTCATTGAATCACTAAGGATACAGACATCAGGTGTCCTTTGTATACTCATCCAGTTCATGGCCTTGGTCACTATCATAATCTCCATATATAGTCATGCTTCTTGTATTCACAGCAAATGCCCTACTCACCTTTTTTATCTTCCCTATAGACCGAGCTATGCTAACAACTGAACCATCCGTGTATATTATCATGTCCACTTCCCTGGAATTCTCACTGATCAATGTCTTTCCCACAGATTCCACTACTTTAGGGCACTACTCTTTGCATTGTCTAGTGAGAGTTGTTATCACTAGGCAGGAGGTGTGGCAATCCACTGACACACTTAACCATTCCACACCAAGTTCCTAACAATCCAGCATACACAAATTTTATGATGCCCTCCACATTCTCCTTCCACAATTTTCCTATTTTTAATCTAGTGCCTTTCACTTTCTGAATTGCAACTTGACAGTAGAATTTTTGCCAGGGCAGCTTTCTTTGCCTGGCGCCAATGATTGGATCTCTGCCCGTAAGGAGCACAGTAACTAGGAGCTTGTCTCGAGCAGACAGACATAACTTGTAGTTCCGAATCCATTGGAATGTTTTCCCTTTCTATTTGCACGTTGTGCAGTGCTGCCCTTTCATTATACTACGTATGTTATCTTTGCGTCTCTCACTATGCATCTACCTTTTCATATCAATTTCATTGGCTGCCCCTCCAATGCTTGGACCGGACTGACTGTGACACTGTGTGTCGACAGTGCCACTGCATGTGTTGGCGCAGTGGTAGAGATATTGACTGTCTCTTTTGTAGTCAATTCTTTCCATCTGCTGCCCCCACATTCATGGACACGATCCCCAAAAGGTTTAGCCAGAATCACCACGAGCAGCTGTCTTTATGTTTCCAGGGTGCACCACAAGGACGTACTTTTGAGATCTTGGCTATCTGCTAACCCTGAATCCGCTGAGAGCAGTACGGTACCTTCGCACCCCCCCCCCATGAAGTCAATAGTGTTATATAATGGATTTCCAAACTGACCAATGCCCATGTCAAAAGGGTCCCCAGACTCCAGAACACATTCTGCATACATGCCCACTCTTCGATGACGCGAGAACTAAAATATGGCTCCAAGAGACAGATTTGAAGGTAAAACTGTGGGGCAAAAGTAAGGACCTCTCGCTGACAACTGACTTCATGGAGGCGGCCCACCTTCCTGTATAGACTTACGAGCATAGGAAACTGATCACAGAAAAATAAGAAGATATAGTGGATTCCTGGCAAATCAAACCCACTTGGCAATTACAAATATAAGGCAGGCAGACTAGCAAAGAAGAGAGCAAGACAGGAGCAGCAATACATGCAAATAACCATATGCACAGTTAAAATAATATTGAGATCTGTGAACAAAGAGACTAGGCTCACTACCACATCTGATTTCTCCATTATTAGGAGTGTATCATACTTCATTGTCAAGTCATCTTAATGAGAAATCAAAAGTCATCAAACATCACATAATTTACAATGGATTTCATTTTATGACTTGACGTTTGCTAAATTTTAATTGTTTTATTCGCTGTTATTACTACAGTCCTTCTGTTTAATTTTTACCCGAATTCAAAGAAACTTAATGATTGTCAATATACTGAAAGACACAAATGCAAAACAAAAGTTTAGATACTTGGTTATGTGGTCTGAACATGTAGGGAAATATTGCTTTAAGCTATAAATATGATGTGACTAAGTTTCCAAGGTACAGTTTTTTCAAAATTTTGAGAATAAATACATTTATGCCCATATATAAGGGTGTATGATTCGGGACTGGACATCTTTGCTGGACTCTCTGGACATTGATTCTGACAGAAATATTCTCTCATATTGCAGTAATACAGAATTAAGTGTTGTGTTTTAATCAACATATGCACGGCATTTATGCTAAAAGCCAATGTGAAGTAAGAACAAATGCATGAGTGTCCAAAATGTCCAAATTCAATCAGGAGTGCGCCAGGGGTGTATCCTATCCCCTCTACTTTTTATAGCATATATTGACCATATCTGTAAAATAACAAGTACCAATGAAGAAGATAACATAAAAGACAAATTGAACGAACTACTCTTTGCAGAGGACCAAGTACTAATAGCGACATCAGAAGAACAATTGCAAGAACATATGAACAGACTCCACACAACATGTTAAAAATTCAACATGTAGAACAATATTGAAAAAACCTAAATAATGGCAATAGCAAAGAAAGAAATATCACTATCTGCATCGATGATAACCACCTTAAACAGGTAAATGAGTTCACTTACTTAGGAAGCATTATATCGAGGGAAGGGAAAACCAGTAAAGAGATACAAAATAGATGCAACAAAACATACCAGATCCTAGGATAGATGACATGTATTTTCAAGAACAAAAATGTAAACATAGACACTAAAGTTGCATTATACAAGACTATTATTACTCCATCACTATGCTACCAGTGCCAACCCTGGACAATGACAGCACAAGACAAAATAAAAATAGTGACAGCAGAAATGACATGTCTACAAAGAATACTCTGAGTGTCATTAAGGTGATGTTTACTCCCATGTCTAGATCTCTGAAAGCATCATCCAACATAGCAGAGAACATGATGCTAAATAGGGTAGGTGCTAATACACATACTTGTTTTACTCCATTTGAGACAGGAAACGTTTTAGATAACTCTCCACCATCCTGAACTCTAGCTTGCATTCCATCATGCAATTGCTGCACCATTGAGATAAATTTCTGTGGGCATCCATATTTTGCCAGAATCTTCCACAGCCCCTCTCTACTTACTGTGTCAAATGCTTTTGTCAAGTCTATGAATGATGTGTACAGTTCACAGTGTTGCTCTTGACATTTTTCTTGAAGCTGTCTTTCAGCAAAGACCATATCAGTTGTTCCACGTTCTTTTCTGAAACCACATTGGCTTTCGGGTAATAATCCTTCATTAAGATGAGATGTAAGACGGTTCAAAAGGATTCTAGCAAATACCTTTCCAGCAATGGACAGTAGAGAGATACCACGATGGTTGTTACAGGAATTGTTTCACTTTTCCATGACTGTTGGAAAATTATGTGAAGTTTCTCAATAAGATTTTTACCACCATATTTGTATATTTCGATTGGTATTGAGTCGGAGCCTGGTGCTTTTCCATTAGAAAGCTGATTAACTGTTTTACGAGTTTCCTCTAAAGTTAACTATGCTAACTAGCATGATAGGCAATAGCCTCCTTAATAGGTACTTGGACATCTGGGATTAGTGTGTTTGGAAAATTTTGCTTAGGCTTTAAATTTCTTGTGACAGGGTTTAAAATAGTGAGGGCATCGTTTTACCTGTTTGAAACTAAATTTATTAAGTTCTGTAACCATTTTTCTTTTTAAATATGTAACTTTTAAGAAAGTAAAATAATGCCCAAACCAGTGGTTAATTTTTTAAAACATCAACATTTGTTTAAATTATGCAAATTAGCCAACATTTTGAATATTAATTAGTTGTATGTGCATCTGAGAGACAGCAATGTGATCAACAGATGCGTCTTGTCTTTGTGAATACAAAAATATATAGTTTCTGTAGTATTGTATTATGTTTAATAGATATATAATTTATTTAATTATAATTATGCTAATTAGCCACCATTTTGAATATAAATTAGTTCTGTGTCCATCTAAAATTCTAGAAATGTGATCAACATAAGCGTCTTGTCTTCACGAACACAAAAATGTATAGTTTGTGTATTGTATTATTGAAAATAACAAATATAATTAGAAATTATCAGCTTGGCTACATTTTGTAGTCACAAGTTTTATTTATATTTTCCAATATGTTCCATGTAAATTATTTTGATGTCAAATTAATTCGAAAAAAATTCATAACTATTTTTCAGAACTGACGTACAGACTTGGTTGAGGTATCGTTGAATTGCAATTTTTAAGTGCTATCTAACTATATTATAATTATTTGCACTTATGTAGCACTATTTTGAAAAATTTGTCCAAGTACTTACCTCCTATACTAATAGTTAGTCAGTACTATTTTGAACATTTCCCACGCAGTGGATTTTACCTCTAATACAGTGTATTATACACCATTTATTTCCTTATTACGTTTGTCCAATAAATGTACTTACTATTCGTGCCCATTAAATAATACTTATTTACTCTGCCATACTCAATAATTAACTTTAAAAAAAGATATAGTTATATACTATTATATAGACGTAGAAACATTGAATTCCATAAATCTATAGATTTAAACTTAAGCAACATTGTATTTCAGTAAGCGTTTTGCTAAATTATGGAATGTACCGATTCACGTACACAACACAAGCAGCAATTCATCGTAATTCATGACAAATACATAAATCCTACAATTTCATGCTGGAAGCCAATTTTAAAAAATAGACAACAAACAGTGAATAGGCTTCATTAAAAACTGTAACCGAACTGCTAACGGAAACAAAAATAAACCCAAAGTAGTTTTGTATCGTATTGGTCAAAGGCTTTTAAGACAAACAACAGTATTTCCCAAAGAAATGGCGTAAACACAATACGGAAATAAAATTACAATGAAATACTCATTAATCTAGTTTGTGTTTAATATTCCTTTTTTCCTATAATGTAGGCCAATTTCATTATTTAGTACCCTGTGACCTTTTGCCTTGATCACAGACTGAATTCGTTGGCATGATGCCGATTTGAGATAGGCTTAAGTTTCGGTTCTAGACTCGACAAGTGTCTTGGTATTGAATGGTTGCTTCTTGGCAACCTTATTTTTATATGGACCCACACATTTTCAATAGGATTTTAAGTCCAGACTTTTTATGTGCCATTCCAGCGTTTGCGTATTTGCTTTTGAAAGTATCATCATCAGGTGCCATTCCGGCTGGCGTAGGCGGTAATGGATCTACACAACTCTCAGTCTCCAGTATTATGTATCTTCTTCTGCGCTCATTCACAAACTACTGCAGATTAGCAGGATGTAATCCGGAGAACGGAATGCGTTGTGTCAGGGTTTACAGCATTGCTGCGATGTCTGCGACTTTCGGCCTGACACATCCGACTTCAGCATGGCTTTGGGTCACTGACCCTATATGGGATGGGACAACATTATGTATCAAGATCATTGTTGTTTCCCTGCCGTGCCAGGTTGTCAAACTGTCTAATATTTTCTCACGTTGTCGCCCTCTGTCTCTGTTGCCTTCAATTTTGCCTGTTGTGACTATGTTCTCCAAACCTGCCTCTCTCATGAAGTGGCCAAAAAAAAGAAAATTGTTTTTTTTTTCTTATATTATTGATTAAGGTCCGTTTCACATTTGACTTTTTCAACACCTCTACATTAGTTTTTCTGACAGTCCATGGTATTCTCAGCATTCTTCTCTGAAGATATACGTTCGATATTCGCTCTATGTCATGGTGCGCCATCATGTATGAATATCTTCCAAGAATGCATGTCCATGTGTGTTAACTATTTGTCGTTTAGTATTTCCTGTGATATTGGTCATTCATAATCTCTAAACAGCAGCAGGCTACTTTGTGATTAGCACAGGAGTAAAGCAGGGATGTGTATTATCCCCACTACTTTTTATTACATACATGGACCATATAAACAAAACAGCAAATTCTAATGAAGCAAATGAACTGCTTTTTGCAGATGACCAGGTTTTATTCCACAACAGCATTAAAAACCTGCAAGACCACCTAAGCATAATAGACACAGCAGGCAAGCAATTTGGAATGAAAATCAACATAGACAAAACAGAAGTAATGAATATTGCAAGAGAAAAGGAGAACATCAACATACAGATAAAAAACTAAAACAAGTAGATGAATTCAAACATCTGGGCAGCACATTGAGATATGACAACAAACAAGAAACGAAAGATATAATAAGGCATGTCAGATCATTGGTCAATTAACACCTTTACTAAGAAACAAAGAAAGCGCTTTTCAACACCATTTTCTTACCAACATTGTGTTATCAGTGTCAAACTTGGACATTAGATTCTAGAACAATACATAATATTAACACCACTGAAATGAAATGTGTGAGACGTATGATTGGAGTTAGCTTGAGAGACAAAATCAGGAATGAAGCACGAAGGAAACAATTAGGGATCAAGCCAACAATAGAATACATACAGAAACAACAAGTTAAATGGTACGGCCACATAACCAGACACAAAGAGCAAAGTATTATCCAAAAAACTCTTAACAAACGATACGAAAACAGGCGACTTATTGGACGCCCTCGTAAAAGGTGGATAGATAGTGTATTAGAGACACTCGGAAATATAACAGCAGAGGAGGCAAATAGAAGGGCAAAAGACCGTACACTCACTCTCCCCTCAACACCGAAAGGTACATGAGGACAGAAAGAAGAAGATAATCTCTATATGCCTATACATTCTTCTTATTCTTCTTTCGTTCACTTGAAACATGTCTATATCTGTAATTCTGTCTCCAGAATACAACTCACTGTCTTTTGTAGTTCATACAGTGTCCCATAGAGCTTTGATTCCAGTGTTGTTTCCTCTGGCCAATATGTCTGCCTCAACGTTTCATGCTCAGAACACTCTTGAAGTATATGTTTGGCACTCTGTGCTGACTGTCCACATGTACACATGGCCGTGTTGTCAATCTTGAACTTTGTATACATGTGACTGCGGAGTCAGTTGTGTCCTTTTCTGAGACGTAGAATTATAACTTGTTCTGATCTGTTCATAATGTGATAGTCATCTTGTGTTGGTGTTTGTGGCTTTCTTATTGACTTGATTATCTGTTTTTTCTGATGGTAGGTGATTGGTATATCTGGTTGGTCTTCGGCAGCACCTTCCTTAGCCAGTTGGTCTGCTTTTTCATTTCCTGGTATTCCACAGTGAGAGGGTATCCACTGCATGGTTACCCTATACTGGTAAGACAATTCGCTAAGTAGTTTTTTCAAGTCTGTTAGTTATCCAGACTGGAGAGCTTGAAGCACTGACCTTGCATCTGTCAGCAATACCACAGGCTGTAGGTCAGAGTTGGAGTTCAGCAGTTTTTTAGCTGCCACACTAATTGCCTGGATTTCTGCATCATAATTATTGCAGAATTTTCCTGTCGGTGTTCTGATTGTATCTCTAGGCTTGTGTGGATATTCTATATATACACCTGCACCTCCATTCCTCACAGCATTCTGTGCTGAACCATCTGTGTACACTCTGACCCATATATCTTGTGGATATTCCTCATCCAGGAAACTGAGGGTGACTGTCCTTCGCTGCACACTGTTCTGTTCGTCCTCGCTTAGTATTCCTTTCACATGGGTCTGAATGTATATTGGCATTCCATGGCTTTCACTCCACGGGGTTTGTTCTGGTACAGACCTTAAAGGGCTGTCAACTTCAGGTAGGTCTGTAAGTTGTCTACGGAGTCGTTTAGCTTGATGGATAAAGCTGCTCCTTTTCAGTCGCCCCATTGCTAGATTTTGGAATCTTTCCTTCATTGGATGACTAGGCATACACTGAAATTTTTCTGCTTGAATTAGTACTTTTGTGTCTCTGCGTTCGCCAAGTGTTTGCATTCTTCCCATTTTCTGCATATCTGCTATGGGTGTTGATTTCATTACTCCAAACATTATTCTAAGTGCCTGGTTTTGCACTGTATCTAGATCTTGTAATGTGGTGTTTGATGCAGGACACCACGCAGCTGAATCATATTCCAGGTGTGGTCTTATGCCTTGCTGGTAAACTTTACTGAGTATATTTCCACTGGCTCCCCATGTGGTTCCACTTAGTTTTCTCAGGAAAGCTAACTTCCTCCTGGCTTTTGTTGTTGCTTTGTTTATGTGCTGCTTCCATGTCAGCTTATCATCAAAAGTAACTCCGAGGTATGTGGGTTGTAGGTCTTCTTTCAAGAACTCTACATCTATCTTGATATGACCAGCTTTTTGTTTTGGTAAGAGGGTAAAGAGTGTAGTGCTGCACTTATCTGTGTTAATGCTGACGCACCTTCTATTTGCCCATAAGGTTAGGGCATCGATAGCTCTTTGTATTTGTTTAGTGGCCACTGTTGCATGTTCTTCTGTGCACCAGATCACCAGGTCGTCAGCATACATTGCCATTTTGATCCCGTGTGGTAGTTCAGCAACTAGGTCATTGATGTAAACCAAGCAAAGTGTGTAAACCAAGAAATGTGTGGACTCCTCCTTGGGGGACTCCATGACGCAGTAGAACTTTCTTGCTCTTGCGACCATCTAATTGTACCATGGCTCTTCTATTATGCAGGTATGCTTTTACCCATTTGTACATTCTTGATCTAACCCTGCAATTTCGCAATTTCTTTAGGAGCCCTTCTTTCCAGACCTTATCAAATGCTTTCCTGAGGTCTATCCATGCTGCTAGTACCAGTTTCTTTTCTTGGAAGGCATCCTCAATCTCTTGGGAGAGGTAGGTTGCCTGATCTTCAGTAGAGTAGCACTGTCTGAAACCTGCTTGCTGTGATACCAGAAGGTTTTCACTTTCAAGGTACCACTGCATCCTAAGATTGATAATGCGTTCCATTGTTTTACATAGACAGCTTGTGAGACTGATGGGCCTGTAGTTGGAGACTGTGTTGTCATCCTTTCCTGATTTGAGGTGTGGTATCATTATTGCTTCTCTCCACGCCTGTGGTACATTACCTGTGGACCAGCTTGTGTTAAATATCTGCAGTAGCTTTGCTCTTGCTGCAATTCCCAGGCTTCTAATCATTTCATTGGACACTCCATCAGCTCCAGGGGACTTTTTCATTTTCAATTTGGATATTGCATCCTCCAGTTCTTTCATTGTGATTGGTGCCTCCATGACTTCAGGTATAGGTTCGCCTTGTCCAATGTTTTGCTGGTTCTCTCGAACCTCCTGTTGTTTGTCTGGGCTGACTTTGACGTTATTGTTTTCTGCAAAGGAATCTGCAAAGTAATCAGCTGCATGTTTACCTGTTAAAATGTTTCTATCTTTATAAAGTGTGATCCTGGTATTGCTCCCTGTACCTTCATCATTTAGTTGTTTTACAAGTTTCCATAATTTCCTAGTATCTCTTTCAAGGTTCAGCGACTCTGTTTTTTCTTTCCAGCTGCTCCGTCTGGCTTGTAACTTGGCTCTTTGAAATTTAGCCTTTGTTTGCTGATATGATGTTCTTGGCTAGGTCTGTTCTCAGCCTGCTGTCTAGATGTTTCCATCTCATTTTGCAGCTTTTCCAGTTCATCATTCCAGTAGGGTTTGTAGTTTTTGCGTGCCCCCCTGGGTATGGTTTAACTAGCAGCATGTAGTATAGATCTATTAAATTCACTCACTGCTCTATTGATGTCTTTGTCCAAGTTCATGTCCTTAGCTAGAACACTGGTTAAATACTGGTACATTTTCCAGTCTGCCCTTTTATAGTTCCACCTAGTGAGCGTGCTGCTGTCCTTGGTAAATTCATTGTGGATTTCCAGAAATACTTGTCTGTGGTCACTACCTCCAAGCTGCTTTCCAACAACACGTGTGATGTTCCATTCCAAGCTTGGTGAGTGGAATGCCAGGTCTGGTGTAGAGGTGGTGTGCCATGCTCTCGAGTAGAAGGTTGGTGAGTCTGCTGGCTGGTTAATAAGGATGAGATTATTTTCATCCTGCCAACTCTCAAGTTCCTCACCTCTCTTGTCGATATGATCGTAGGCCCAGCTCTGAGAGTAGCTGTTGAAGTCACCACACACCATAAGTCTCTCTTTGTCTGGAATTGTGTCTAGTGCCAATGGTTTATCATTTGGGCAGTAGTAGTTCAGGAGATGGAATTCTGCACTATCTGTTTTTAGGTGGAGCATCTGGTATTCTGCCCCTTCCATATATACTTCCAGCTGACATGCGCTGATATTGTTTTTAACAAGTGTCAGAATTCCACCCTTTCGCCTGTCCTTTCTGTCAGACCGGTAGCCTCTGATTTTGAAGGCTATGTCGCTGCTGAGGTGTATTTCTTGGATACAGCATATACTAACTTGTTCTTCACTGAGGACATTTTCAAGTTCCAATTTTTTGCTGTATCCATCTCTTTTGCTGTTGACACCCTCAGCATTCCAGTGCATTAATTTTATTGGTCGTTTGTTTGTGTGGCCAGTAGCTCTATTCCCTTGCCTCCTGGCTCCTCGGGGCAATTGAGAAGGACTTCCAGTAACTGAGGTTGGGCCCTTTCGAGGTATAGGGCCCGGCACCGTCCCTGCCTGAACGTCCGCCACAGGGCAGGCACCATAACTATTTATAGATGTAGACATGTTTCCATTGTGTTTTGTGCGTGGCATCCTGATTATCTGTGCGCCTTTGGCTGGATGCCTCCTTCTTCAGCACTCTGCTTACTTGGGCAGGACTATGGTCCTGCTCGAGTGTGACTGCCCGACCAGTCTTAGTTTCCAGCCCCTGATGGCTGAACTAAGCCCCATCACCACTGCACGGTGCTGGTCTCGATGGGGTACTGGGACTCTGAGTCTACAGACACTGGGATGTCTGCTGGAGCGGAGGGCGGAGCACTTATGGGAATGTCCCGCCTGCTGTGAAGCCAATTTCTAATCAAGAACTGAAATCGTCTGTTTCGCAGAAATGCATAGACTTGTACTTATATATATATATATATATGGGACTTGCATAAGAAAAGGCTGGTTTCTATAAAAACAGAAGTACCACAGAACATATTTTAAACCTCAATTATGTTCCTCATGTTGAATATGGGGTCTCTTGTTCCTCTTCCTGCTCGAAAACCAGCTTGAACTTCATGAATTTCTGTTTCTAATTTGCGTTGCATTCTTTTCATTTGCAGTAGTATTTTGCTGACTTGACTAATTAGTGCTACTGTTCTATAGTTAGTACATAGTTGAAGGTCTCCTTTCTTTCACAAGTGTATGTATACTGACTTTTTCCATT
Source organism: Meghimatium bilineatum (assembly GCA_034231615.1). NCBI lineage: Eukaryota > Metazoa > Mollusca > Gastropoda > Stylommatophora > Philomycidae > Meghimatium > Meghimatium bilineatum. The sequence continues at coordinate 33,517,285 of CM067322.1, forward strand.
CTTCCGGCCATATTCCGCTTTTCCAAATCTTGCAGCATAAAGTATGGTATATTTGAACACTGGAATCTCCACTGGCTTGTGTAATCTCTGATGTTAATCTGTCGTTACCTGGAGCGTATACTTTTTTCAGATTTCTGATTGAATGTCTGACCTCTTCTAATGTAGGTTCATGAACTTGTTCTAATTCATTGATGCTCTCATTTGGTGACTGGGTTGTTCCTTTATACATTTCTTGGCAATATTCCTTCCATCTATATAGAATATTTGTTTTCTCTATTAGGGTATCCCCTTTTTTATCTTTTAGAACTTGAAGTGTTGTCTTGAAGTTATTCTGTTGTCATGCTCTTATAGCAATTAACATATTTTTGCTATTTCCTTGTTGTCTTTGTTTATTGATTTCTCTGCACATATTCATTATGTATTCTTGTTTGTCATTCCTAATTTGCTCCTTAATTTGTTTTGATAGTTCTTTGTAGTTTCATTGACTTTTTCTGGCAGTTTTGCATCTCTTTCTATACTCAATTGAGATCATAGAATTTAAGTTCATTGTTTCTTCTGAGATATATTCTTGATTTTTATGTCTTTTTTTGGGTAGAAGCTTTTCTGCAGTGTTGGTGATAGCTTCGCTTATTTTGTTGGCAAGATCATTTGGTGTCAATTCTTCCTGTATATCTAAATGTGTTTTTATCTCGATGTTATATTCGCTTGGTATGTCTGATGAATGGTATGGTTGTTCCTGTTGATTTTATTTTTTTTACTTTAAATTTCGCGATCAGCAGTTCGTGGTATGTGTCGAAGTCTACTCCTGGTAATGTTTCACTTAAGGGAATGCTTGTTTTCCATCTTTGTTGAATCAATACTGATATGTAATCTATTTGATTTTTACATTTTCCATCTGGTGAACTCCATGTATATAGTCTCTTTGGATGTTGTTCAAAAAATGTATTCATGATTGCTAGATTGTTTACATCAATAAATACTAATTGAAGCATACCGTGTTCAGGAGACACCCACACAATGTTTACATCAATAAATACCAAGTAACAATTGAGCAATCATTTACCCTTTCATTTCTATTTCCTAAGCCATACTTCCCTTGAAATCTAATTTCATGGTGTGCTCTTTCTTTCGCTACTTTAGCGTTGAAATCCCCCATTACTATAATAATGTCTTGTCTGTTCGTTGTATCTAGAGTGTGCTGTAGTTGTTCGTAAAAAGTTTCAATCTCTTGGTCATCTGCTTCTCTTGTCGATGCATATCTGACGCTAGATGACATAAATAAATCAGAAGCAGCATCTAACCAAGTTCCCAAACAGACGGCAAGTCATCTGCTTCTCTTGATAAAGGAATTTAAACAATAATTACATAAGATCATTAATTACACCGTCAACTGCTATAGTGAAGTACAATAGTGACTGAATATTTATTGTTAAAATACTGTAATAGGCCTACATCATTATTTAAATTACTAAGACAAATTCTGAAAAACCTTAACCCCAAATACCTGTTTATCATTTTGCCCTGTATGCTGGTTTTGTCCTGGTCCACTAAGAGTTTAGCATTACATGGTCAGATTTGAGAATTAAAAGAAGTCAAAAAAAAGAAAATCTTTTGGACAGTGAAGCTAAGACAGATTTCTACCCTGTGAGAGAAGAGATTTCTGCATCCTGGTATAGGTATTTTGTCAAAATATGTATTGCAGCCAAAGATAACAGATATGATAACACTGTAGTGGTATAAGCATCTATAGAGAAAGTCCAACTTGACTTGCTTTTTAAAACTTTATGTCTATCGGAGATGCAGTGTGATCAAAACTAAAAAACATGTTGACTCGTGAGGTGAATAGTGGCCAGCTGATCAGCCCAGGTTCAAATCCCATCTACTGTTTTCTGATTTTATCATGTAGGATGTGCTATTCACAACAACACTATCACCACAGCCTATAATTTTGTGCTATAATGGTACTTATTGTTATTATTATTATGGTTGAGTTTTTTGGTCATCGTCGATTACGACGGACAAACATCATCATCATCATAATTTTGTACGTATCATGAACATACTGTAATAACGTCAAAGTCCCCAGACATTCTTTGTTCCTAATATAATAAATACATTTTTGTGGTGGTGTATTAGTTATACAATCCTAGTCTCAGATTATTAGTGTAACAATCTTAATCTCAAATTGCATGAACTTGGTCATGGTTTGAGCACAGTGACAGTTAAGCAATTTCACATAATACTGGCAATGTTACTCAAACATATTAATTGTGCATAAAATTCAACAAAACTGGGAAGATGATAAGCAATGTCCTGAACACGGTATTCTTCAATTACCATTTATTGATGTAAACATTGCGTGGGTGTCTCCTGAACACAGTATTCTTCAATTACCATTTATTGATGTAAACATTGCGTGGGTGTCTCCTGAACACAGTATGCTTCAATTAGTATTTATTGATGTAAACATTGTGTGGGTGTCTCCTGAACACAGTATTCTTCAATTACCATTTATTGATGTAAACATTGCGTGGGTGTCTCCTGAACACAGTATGCTTCAATTAGTATTTATTGATGTAAACATTGTGTGGGTGTCTCCTGAACACAGTATGCTCCAATTACCATTTATTGATGTAAACATTGTGTGGGTGTCTCCTGAACACAGTATTCTTCAATTACCATTTATTGATGTAAACATTGCGTGGGTGTCTCCTGAACACAGTATGCTTCAATTAGTATTTATTGATGTAAACATTGTGTGGGTGTCTCCTGAACACAGTATGCTCCAATTACCATTTATTGATGTAAACATTGCGTGGGTGTCTCCTGAACACAGTATGCTTCAATTATTATTTATTGATGTAAACATTGTGTGGGTGTCTCCTGAACACAACATGCTCTAATTAGTATTTATTGATGTAAAAGTTCTGTAGGGTGTAAATTAAAGTACATTACTTGAGTTGGATTTAATTTTGGATATTAGAATCATTAATACACCGCCGAAGATGGATGTGTCGGGCCATTGGCGCAAATAAAACGGCGACACAACGCATTTCCATTCTCTGGACAGCATCCTACTGGAGATCTAGTAGTACTGCTACAGGAGAGATCCAGCAGGAGTTTGAGAAAGAACGCTGAAGAAGAAGAATCATTAATACCACATGTGAAACCATTAGTCACATGTTATCTGTTTATATTTCTTACAGTATATTCATGTGTGTGTATGTAGTGGAGGAGCTCAGTAGCAAGTTTCATGCACTCTAGTACCATCAAACAGGGTTACAGATATATTTGATTTTGTAATGACATCTTATTTGTGTAGAAAATGTACAATTTCTATGATTTTTTTGACTAGACATTACTTTTTTAATCTTACTCTTGTATTCTTAAACCACTAAGTTATCTCTAGATGTGTAAGCGATGCACACAGGGTCTCCAAGTCTATCTCTCTGTCTCGATAGGACTTGACACTTCAGTTGGTAATGCAAAAGATAACAATTATATATGTATATATGTATGTATATATATATATATATATACTTTAACAGTTTAACTGTATGAAAAATTATTATCACACACTAATATGACATCTTGGATAAACAAACCCATAGATATACACAGGTAGGGTATTAATCCCATCCCTCACAGAAAATAAGAAACACGATGGTCAGCACTAGGAATTTAGCAAAAGGCAGGGGTTCATTACGGGTAGCAGTGGTCAGATTTCAACTTTTTAATATTATTCGTAGTTTCATTCAGCTTTTGTTTCCTCGCTGAACTCATGGTCCTCGGTGGGGGGTGGGGGTTCTCAGTGTGTAGTGGGCAGATCACTGGATCTGCCAGTAGTATTACTGTGAAATGCGTCTTTATCAAAATTTCATTTTGTTAAATAAAGTATTTGTTTCATCAAAAAGTTGTCACTGCTGTCCATAATGTACCAAGGTAGGTAATCCATCACCCCTTCCTTCCCCAACAATCCCCCCCCCCCAAAAGGCACCACATATCACTTGAAACAAAAAAAGGAATCCCAAACAAAAACATGAATTTCTTTTTATATGTAACAACCCCCCCCCCCCCTTACTGACTGAAGATGTATCTACAGAGCTGTGTACAAACAACATGATGTGAAACAAGAAAAATATAGGGATGTCCAAAAATATCTTACACAATATGAAATTGATACAGTGAAACCTCTCTATAACACATTCTTTTTGAACAAATTTCCCTATATAATAACAATTTAACGTTCAAGAAGGCTAGCTTTTAAACACCATATTAAGAAGGAAATTTGACTTTTTTTTTGGCCATGTGAAGACACGTTGGCATAGAAAGAGTGTTGTTGGAGGTGGCGAAAGAAGGCACTAGAGGCAGAGGCTGACTAAAACGTCATTGGACAAGAGATATTCAGGAATGCATGCATATGTCATTAGAGGAAGCTGGACAATTTGCCAGAAACGGCTGGGAATTCAGGAGATTCATAAGAACGATTATGTTTTGGAAAGTATACATCACATGTCAAGAACAACAATTGCTAAAATTTACAATTATATTTATTATATATTGCTTGTACTGTATAGGCCTACAGCGAATTTCTGTTATTATATACATATTTTGTTGGTCCATACAAAATTGTTAAAATGGGATTCCACTGTATTAGCATTCAAATAAATAAATAATATGAAATGTAAGTCATATAGATATATATATATATATAATTGTTTATTTCCATAGGAAGCACAAATGTGAGCTCTAAAAAAACTACTGAAGTAAAAAGTTTGAAATGTTGAGCTACAAAAGTACTGCTAATAGTTAATGAACACAGAAACAAAACCAATTAGTCATAGAAAATATGACATGAGGAGCAATTATTGATACAGATCACAATTCTTGGACACTGAAACAAAGAAATTATACATAATGTGGAGTTAATTAGTGATAGAGATTTTAAAATAGATTTTATAATATAGAATTATTTATAAAAACTACATTATTACTACAATGGATACCAGATAAACGTACTGTGGCATCCGTGGAATTGAAAAAAAGCAGACAAATTGATAAAATTGGGAGGTAACATTTCTCAGTCTCATATATCTTACAATCTCAGGAAACTAGAGTATCTGCTGAAATAACCTATGAGACTTCAGTGGAAAGAACTAAACAAAAACTGTAGACATAAACAGGACAACATAAAAAAATTGAACAGAAATGAACAAGTCATGATATTTCGACTGAGAACAGATCACTACAATCTAGAAGCACACGTACACTGAATCTGTTGAACAAGAACACAGACACCAGTACATATACTAGTTGTACTTGAAATGTGTGAGCTGTGCTGCTCACAGAGCAACAATCTGACCCACAGAGGCATCTCTGCAAATCAGACTGTCTGGAACTAACAACGGTTTAACTAAAACAAACTGCTCTCTACATGGCCAACATTTGACTGTATACATAGTTATTGATCATATAGGCAGGAGAACATTGCTAGAATAATATTTTTTGGACTCAGAAACACAGACATCTTCAACAAATTTGGAATGAAGTAACGGTCATTGATAGAGGTTAAAAATAGACAAATCATATTTTATGAGATAACAAAAACACCAAATGAGACTTTGCTGATGACCAAACTAGAATGAAAAGTTATAAACAAGACAAAAGCAGGAAAATGAATATTGTTGGGGAAAAAATATACCATGGTAAGTACACAGCGGGCACTCGTCTGCACTAGTTATTGTGTACTGATGCTGAGATAGCAAACAGAACAACACAGGCCAGTGGTTGAAACTGCAATACGGATGATGCAGATGCAAAAAATAAAAATCTGTTGGAATGGAAGCACTGAGAAACAACAGTTTGACAAAATGTAAAACCACAAAAAGTTTCATATGATTAATTATAGCAGTTCATCTATGTCTTGCTTGTACGTAATCAACAAATCAATAACATGTAGTATTGTAATAAAAGCATATGATGGGTCCCCCTATAGTATCTGAAAAACATTATCAATTGTGAACTGTTTACTGACATCACAGTTATCAAAGTGTGTTACAAAATATCAATCAAATAACCTACTATATCTAAAACAATTGTAAACATTCATTCAGAATACATATTGACATTCCTTGTTTGAAAATGGTTGTTCCTGACAAAAGAAATATCATTTGTCTGAGATTAAAAATGAGGGAAGGTCTTTATCAAAAGATCCGCCGAATCATCTCGTTGAAGCTTTCATAACCTATCTTCTCTGATCCTGGCAAGTAAAAATCCTCTAGCATATCCACAGCACTTTCATTAGTAATGTCAACCCCTGATTAAATACAAAGAAGACTTTTTTAATCAAGTACCATTTACACAGAAACAATGGAGCAGATGAGATGTTAGATGGCTGGTCAGAAGTAATGAAAAGATATGTTCTATCTCCGCTGTTATTCATCACAAGATCACATATAAATTGACTCCAGACGACATGTAAGTACTTTAACATGAAGATAAACATTCAACCTCAATATGCAGAAACGGGTACTGTTTCTACTTCTAATAAGTGATGGTACTATATATCATAGATTATAGCCTTGGCCTACTAACAGTGTTACAGCTGACATCGTTGGTCAAGTACGGAAAACCTGTTTACTTGTGTTGCAAAGCGATTCGATACTGCTAGAATAGACCTGGTTCAGTTCCCATCAGCTGTAAGAATTATTTTCATTTATCCTCATGCTTCCTACTTGAATTTACTACTAACACTGTGACAGGCACAAATCGATAGATTGGGAATAATCCAAAGTGAGGCAATGAGAGTGGTACTAGGGATACACCCACTTCTGCTATGAGATTTTTGTTTAATATTGATTCATTCCCAGTATTAGAGTGTGTCATCAGGTATTGCAGGTTAGGTTGTACCTTAAAGTAACAGAATACAATCACCAACCCTTACACCAAGGTCTAGATGAGTCAAAGGGAGAACAAATAAGCACAGCAGATCATGGATGGCAGAGGCTGAAGACACACTGCAAAGAGTTTATGAATTAGAAGAAATAGAAAAGGGTAGTGAATGGGTGGAGGTAGACACTGAGAAATAAATCACCGACCAATTTAATAATACAACTAGATAAAGTGTGTCAGAAATGGATGGGTGTCAGGGTCCAAGGTACAGTGCATGAGCTCGTCCAGTTGAACCCAAAACCATAAGACATAATTATATACACAGACAGTTCAGTCAACAGAAATACAAATAAATGCAGTTGGGGGTTTTGTTGCCTACAGAAATGGCGTGAAGTTGGTAGAGAAATCATCTGCATACTCCACTGTCACTATGAGCATAAGGATGGAGATGGAGTTACAGCAGCAATAAATTGGTTGATAACTGATACATTAACACACTCCGTAATACTCAAACTCTCAAAGCATGCTGCACAAGATAGAAAAATGCATTCTCCAAAAGGAATGGTTTGATTTATTGAATAAGTCAGTTGTCCAGAGCATTACATGGATATACTGCTCTTGTTATGTCAGGGTCAGAGGAAATGAGAGACCCGACTTATTGGCAGGCATTGCAGCGATAGATAGCACAATGTTGAGAAGAGATAAAGCAGACTTGATTAAGGCATGGAAGTGTCTAGAAGAGAGGGAAGGAAAAGTAGTCTTCTTAGAAAGATCCAAAGATCGCATAATCATCACCTGACTGGGACTCTGAGTCTACATTACCTGGGATGGCTGCTGAAACGGAGAGTGGAGCACTTATGGGAGTGCCCCACGTGCTGTGATGCTAGTTTCTAATTAATAATCAAGAAGATAAACATTGAGAAAAATTGAAGTAATGACATTTTCAAAAGAAGAAAGGAACATTTTCATTGATGGACAGAAACTGAAACAGTTGAAAGAGTTCACTTAACTAGAGGTAAAATTTGTTTACCTCTATTAGTCTAGTTACTGCAGCACTTCCATTTTGTCGGACGTCCTCCGATATTTGGGTTATTTATATTCACTTATCTAGGAAGCATTTTATCAGCAAAATGAAGAAACACCAAAGAAATTCTACACAAATGCAACATAACATACCAGGTTCTATGGCAGATCTCCCCTATATTCCAAAAGAAAAATGTTAACATGAATACCAAATTAGCATTATATAAAACAATTACGATTCCATTACTGTGCTACCAATATCAAATGTGGACGCTAACAGCAAAAGATAAAAGAATTATATCTAAAATAAGGGCTCACAAATAGTTTTTGGATGCACTAGGGATACTCCCATTGTGAACATGGGATAGCTGATTAACAATAATAATAAGACACATAACCTGTTAGGATCATAGGGGTGTCACACTGGAGACATTAGCACAAAAAGCTCTCCAAACAACTCTATCTTCAGCTATTTGGACAAGTGTAGAAAAATCATGCCCAGACCATTCCTTGATGTTATCAATCCAGGATTTTCTCTTACCTCCTCTCCTCCTTCAACTATTCTTTGAAAAATAATTTTAGAAAACAAGTCGTGTGTCATTACATGTCAAAATCAAAAAAAAGTTTATGCTGTTTCACCATGGTCAAAAGTGGTTCTTGATATCCTGCAAGTTTGTTTATTTGCTGTTTGCTTATTTGCTGTTATATATGTTCTATATAGCTAATTCTCAAAAAACACCTGTAGCACTTCTTTTCAAAAATCTGAATCCTTCTTTTCGTGTCTACATTGAGCGTCCAATCCCCACATCTGAACAAAAATATACCCAGCACCAACGATCTGAATAGATTATCTTCACTGCAATATCGACACCACTTTTCCATACAATATCCAACCTTGCAATGGCATAATCACATCTCGATTCTTAGCCCAATTTCATCTCCCGAGTCGCCATCATCATACACTTGGGACCTGAGATATTTGAAGGTGAAAACCTCCCCCTGAGGAATGTAAAACTTTTTAGTTTTACAGGACCATTTAGTAACCACCAGAAATATTAAGGAGAGAAGAGACAGAAGAAGATAAAGAGAGACATTTCTGCATGGATTATCACTGTTGCACAAAAAGAAGTCACCAACTGAACTTAATAGCAACATAAGAGACAGAGAGTTGTGAAGAAGCAAGAAATTGAGCACACTCAATCTGCACATTACATTTAACTTGGCCATATGAAATCTATAGTTCTTACATGTCATTTCTGTTGTGTGTTTATTTTTTTTTGTCTTGATAAAGGCCTTTTAGTTGAAATGTCAATTTTTTTGTGTGTTTCTAGTGTTTAGAAAAACTTTAGTACTCTGTTCCTGGATTTACCTCTTCAGAGAAATAGCAGTGTGAACAGTTTAGAAATTTTTAGCTGTTATTTTTCCCTTACCAATAATATTAGGTCCATTTTTTTTCTGATTTTCAACAGGTTGGTAATTTTCAATTTCAAAAGCGAAAACACTATTGTTATCCAACTCAACACTTCAAATAATATCTCCAGCTATAAAACTCTCAAAAAATAATAAAACCTGAAGTTTCCTAAATCTTTGAGCTCTCTTACTAGTGCAGGATGAAGCTATTTTGCTAATTTCAGAAAATCTGAACCTACCTTGTTTTAATTTTAATTAAAAATAAATATGTCACTCGTGTCAAATCACATTTTACCATGAAGGTTTTGTTTCATTAACCAAATTTCTAAATTTTAAATAAGCTAAACAGCTTAAATAAGTTAATACAAATTCATTTATGATAGAAATGAAACAAATTTAGACGGCCCCTCTGCAATTGCGATTTATCGTTGATATGTCCACAATCGATTTGTATCTGGAATGATTAATTGTTTTTACTTGGGCAAAGAGCTAATTTTCGCTATAATGTCGTTTTACCCCAGCATCTCTGAAAGCTTCTACATTAGTTTTCTTGGCTGTCCATGGAATTTTCATAATTCTTATTAAAAACCATATCTCAGTGGTCTCCAGCTTATCTTGGGCCCTTTTTATTAATGTCTATGCTCCACTTTCATAAAGAAGGATTGGCTTAATATAACATCCTGGCACTCAAATTCGTGTATTCATTGATATTATTCCTTGCATAGAATTTTTCTAATTTTTTTTGAAATGTTGATTTGGCCTGTGCTATCCTGTTCTTGATCTCATTGGAGCACCTGCCATCTGATGTTAAAATTGTGCCAAGATACTTGACTTTATCTTCATGATTTAATTTTGCATCATTGATAGTAATACTGCATTTTGGTGGTGCATATTTCTTTGAAACAACCATTACTTATGTTTTCTTCTTGTTAAGACTGAGGCGTTTTCAATTTTTTGTACTGTTTCTAACAGGGCTTGAAGTTCTTGTTCACTCCCCGCAATCAGAACTATTGTCAGACCAAAGACAACCACTACATAACAATACTAGTGATCAGAAGACAACAGATTAAATGGTTTTCACACACAACCAGGCTACCATCAGAGCAATGCTATACAAACACAATGGATACAAAGCCAGAGGCCAACCATGCAAAAGATTACAAAAATAAAAGACAATGAAAAAAACATATATGAACACATAAACATGCTGTCTCAATATAACTCTTTTTGACATTATAAAGCACAAAGCTGAAAGAAGAAAAAGGCAGGTGGCTTCCTATTAATTAGGGATTAAATAAATACAATACACTCTTTTCTCATGGGCATTTCAGTGCCATTTTCTAGTTGCTTTTCCGTTTCCTGTCTTTTCCGTTTCCTGTATATTTGTTATCATTGCACACATGTATTGCCAGGAGGATGTACTCCCACATGAGGAGTACAGAACAACAACACTGTTTCCCTTTCATGCAAGTCATAAGAGGCAGTAATGACATGTTTGTTCATATGTTCTTGCAATTGTTCTTCTGATGTCGCTATTAGTACTTGGTCGTCTGCAAAGAGTAGTTCGTTCAATTTGTCTTTTATGTTATCTTCTTCGTTGGTACTTGTTTTACAGATGTGGTCGATATATGTTATAAAAAGTAGAGGGGATAGGACACACACCTGGTGAACTCCTGATTGACTTTGGAAATTTTTGGACACTCCTGCATTTGTTCTTACTTCACATTGGCTATTAGCATAAATGCCCTTGTATATGTTGATTAAATGTTCTGGTACTCCGTATATTGATAGTGTTTTCCATAGTTGTTGTCTGTCTAATCTGTCGAAAGCCTTTTTTTGGTCGACGAATGCGATGTATATATTTCTTTGTTTTCTGTGGCTCTTTCTGTTAGCTAAGTGTAAAGATAGCATCTGTACAGCTTTTGTTCTTACGGAAGCCCATTTGGGTATTGGTCATTAGGCATTAGTCCACTGTTGTTTATCCTTCCTATTACATTGGGCCTTGACAACAAAGTGCATTAAGGCTGTTAAATAAACAATTCTCTGTCAAGCACTTACCCAAACACCTCATGGATTTGATAAACTCCTCTGTTGTGATGTAGCCATCACCATCTATGTCAAAATAATTGAACATGCCTTCTGTAGGATAGTTCTTGCTTTTCATGTATTTCTTGACCAAGTTCACAAATTCACTGAACTCAAGTTGACCATCACCTGGAAGAACAAACACAGTGAATACTAAATATTTTAGAAAAAATCTTATTTCCATAGTAAATTACATAACACATTGTGGACCATTAGCCAGCAGTAGTATTGATACGGCTGAATGTATAATATTACAAATCACATTTTAAAATAGGTTAAAACTTGAACTAATCACTAGATCTTTCTTTCTAACAATATGGCTTGTCATAGACACTGGTATATTAGTATGCACCTTTCCGTGTTTCTAGAATATAGTATTATTGTTGTTATATGAAATATGATTTATGATCCATGGCAATGAAAGATCTGATAATCTAAGCTCTGTGTCCATGTGGGCAGGTAGCACAGACCACTGAACATATCCTGCAAGACCGCAATACACTAAACCAGTTAAGGGAAGAACACTGACCCACAGAGATGGATATCTACAGAAAGCTGTATAGGAGAACCAATGAGCTTTCAAATACAGCAGCATTTATTAAGAAAACCGGACTTGCTGTGCAGACATGTCAAACTGCAAGCTAGAAGAAGAGATCAATCTGAGTTACAAAGATTCTTACATTGTATGTACAAGGAATCACAGATCCACTTGTACCGTTGTGTGTCTTTATATGTGAGGAAAGATATGTCCTGATCTTTCCCTTCCATGCAACACAATTTATGGCATCCTGTTCCTATGATTCTGTATAAATGCCTGTATCATACATATTGCGTTTGCATATGTCTTTGTAACAAAGTAGAGTTTGACCCTGAGATCTTTTCCCAGACTGTAATTCTCCATAAAGTAGATCTTTCAGTATTCTGCCATCTTCCATCATAAGGTCTGGGATAGAGTATACCTCTCCATTGCACAATGCCCATCATCTGATACTTACAGCAATGCGAAAATACTGCAAACAACATGGGTATTGATATAGCCCCTTGGCTGTTGGGGGAAAAAAGGACAAATCATAACTATAGTGCGAAATAATTTTACGGGTTGTTGAATTTTTTTTTCCTAACCAATTTGCCCACAGCATTCTCACATTCAACTTTTTGAGTGTATTATTATACTCATGAATTTACAAGTATAATCCTTCTTTATATTATGGAGGAGACGTAACAACCTTTAACATACATTCGTCTCACAAAATGAAACATTATTACAACAAATAATCTTTTTATTCCTTTGGAAAGGTTTTACTATCAGTAATAGGCACATTACGCTCTATTATGTCCATGCTTTTAGCGCAACAAAACCATACATTTTTTAATGAAACAAACTTTCGCTAAAGGCACATACATTGCAGCATCCATTAATCTTCATAATGCACTGAGAGGCCCCTCTTCCCCCTCCCCTGGAACACCCTGGGGAGGGGTCTCAGTGCGTTACATGAAGATTGAATTAGCACTAGCAGATGTTTTGCATTTTTTTTATCTCTGCATCACAAAAGCTCAATGAAATCAAACCTACTATTCAAAAGATAGAATTGTGGTGACCAATTTCAAAGATTGTCAAACCGCTATTCTTCAGAAATACAGGAACCCCAGTTACAATACTATTTATAAAAATAGCTCGTCCAGGAAAGTATGTTGTTCAAAATTCTAATTCCTGTTGGTCTCAACAATTCTAAATATATCCTCTTGCTTCCTACTTGAAGTTATTGGTATAAACTATTATATGAAGCAAAATTGTACTGTCTATATGTTATTGATGTTTACAAGATACCTATTGGCCCTTCTAGAACGAATATAGATGTTATATGTTTGTGGTTACTGAAGATACTTCAATTCCTTTACAGGATGTTCGTTTTTGTTGTAATAGTCCTTGTCTCGATTGGACCATTCTAAGTGATTTGAGTACACAGTTTGATTGTCTTGACAAAATCACATCTTTTGTTGGAGATGCGGTTAGTCAAGTACGGAGAAACCCGTTTACTCTAGTTGCCAGGCAATTTGGTGCCATCAGAATGGACTGGTTTAATTTCCGTTGGTCTCAGGAATTTTAAATTTATCCTCTTGCTTCCTACTTGAATTTATTTGTATATTAAAGATAGTAGTTAACGTAGAAAATAGGTGATGAAGTTTTACTGCACGACGATTAACACATTATCACTATCGGAAGCTCACGTGAAATAATACACACAATGGAAAATAAGCAAAATCATACAAATAACAATACACATGATATAATCAACGTTTCAACCAAAAGGTCTTTATCAAGATACACACATAACATCAAAAGACGACGAATAGAAATGATCACAACACAAAATGTGTCCAACAGAAATATGGAAGTGAGATGCCAGAAGGTTTGATACAGAGTCAAAGATTCTTAAAACATCGGCAAGTTCAATGCTTTGAATTATTACACCCTATATGCCTGAAAACAAAAATGGAGACCTTATCGTATTATTTGTGCCTAACCACGAATTTGAAACATGTGGGCTACAGATATCACCTGAATCTAAATCTATATCCTCTGAATCACTACTGGTATCACAATGCAAATTAACGCTTTCTAAATCACTTCCTGCATCTGATAAATTAATGCTAGAACTATCAGAAAAACCTTCCAAAAGTTTTAAATTTCAGTTTCATTGTGTCTACGCTTCACCATATTTGTAGGTCTAAGTAATATTGTTACTAAAAAAAAAAATACCCTCTGTCAACAGACGTGAGTTAAAATGACACTAATAAGCGTACCTAATTTCAAAATCTTGATTTGAAGACGACCTTTAAACAGCTTGAACTAGCCAATCAGAGTATTTTATAACATTTAGGTGCATTCAGGGATAAATTATACTAATATTTGACCCATCACGCCCTATGGAGATGTCCGCAAAATGGAGGTAACTTTTCATCATGTCCTTAAGGATATCTCAGCAGATAAGGGGTTAATAACAATAATGTGAATGTGTAGTGACATAAGCAGTGATGCACAATGGAGACTGTTTCTGTTGTCAGCTCTCCAAGGATTCTCTGAAATTCCATTTATATTAACAGTTTTCTTGTCCAACTCTCAGTCCACGAACAGAAAGATTCAAAATGATCGGTTTCAGCTAGAATTTATATCTGTTGCTGTTTCTAACCTTCTCTGTATCATGTAGATCTACTGTTCTGACCATTTTGACAGCAGGTATAATTTGAGTTTATTTTACAATGTGGGACATTCTTATTAAATGTGACACATTCAGGAATTGACATCTGAAGAACAGAGTGAGAAGTGTGTTTGACTGCCTGCAAAGTCACAGGAACTATAAACATGTGCATGCTTCAACATTTGCTAGGAGAGACTTAGCACCCATAGATTCCTGAAATGCAATTACATGTGTTCATACTAAATAGCCAATGAATCTGATAGTGTCTCCGTACCAATAACAGCATTATTTATTAACTATATTATCTACCATATATTTCAGAATTAAGCCGGTCCATATATAAGCCATGGATTAACTTTAATGTCCAAAATGTGACTAAAATCAGAAATCTGTCTATAGACAGAAGTTTAAAAAATAATACCAGTAATGATACTATGGAATATATTATAAAAATTAAGGGACACATGAAATATTGCTAAAAGGAAAATAACACAAACTTTAGCAATTGTAAGGCACAAGGTCAATTGTTCCATTTTCCCCACTTTACCGGTATTCACATAAAATACAATGTCAAGAATAATACAGTGTGACCATCAGGTACCAGAGTCTTTAAAGATGGCTGATTCAGTGCTGCCTCTGTGACAAAGGTTGGCTATAACAATAACATCAGCCATTATGGTACATTAAAAGCCTAATCAATGAATAGATCAGGTCAACGTTTTGCATGCCAAATGCCAAATATCCAATAACATGAGCCTTTACATTCAAAGTACATCCCCAAACTGACCAGTTGAAGAACCATTATAATGGATTTATAGTCTTACCAGCTCTAGTTATTTATAAGTGGATCTGGTAAGCTGGTAACAAAAATAGTATCTTACTGTATATGCTGAATATTGATGAGACTCCTGTCTGCTTTGATTTGCCTTCAAATTACAGTGGAAAAGAAAAGATGTGAAGACCATTTCTGTAAAGATAACTAGGCATGACAAACCACATTTCACTGTTGTTTTAGGTTGCATTGTAGATGAGGCACATTTGCCCCCTCCCCTATGGTTATTTTTAATCGCAAGACTGTCTATGGGGGTGGAATTCCCAAGTGGCATATTTGTGCATGCCCACATGAAAGGTTGAATGGACGAAAATTGCACTCTGGAATGGCTGGATAAAGTGTGGGGGAGGAGCCAAGGCAAGGAGGCCACTGTAAAAAAAATTTTGTCCATGCCTGTACAGAGCTTGTTTCAGGTCAGGCACATCTCACAAATGAAGTGGAAAAATTATGCTGTGAGATGGGGCTGTTTGTATTTGTAATTCCTGGGGCCTTACCTCCCTCCTGCAGCCTTTAGATGTCTCCCTTAACAAACCATTTAAGAATAGACTGCGAGCAAAATGAAATGAATGGATAGTGTCATCCAATTTAGCTGTGATGAAGGGTGGCAACTTCAAAACAGCTGATATCATCATAATCGCTAAGTTAGTCAAAGAATCGTGGTCAGATGTGCCATCTGAAATTATCATCCGATCTTTAAGAAAATGCTCCATCAGTAATGAAATTTCTGGAAATGAGGGCGATGTTAACTGTGAGGACGATGTCAATAACGACAATCTACGGGTAGATAGCGAAAAAGACACATGATATTTCCCCTTGTGTTCCCATGACAGCATGAAATTCATGAACTGTTTCAGAATTCAGATAATGATTGCAACTTTGAAGGATTTGAATAACTTCGTAACAGTATGTTTTTTCCCATTATTGGTATTTGGTGGTAGTCAGGGTTATCATTTTTGTGTTTCTACCACCAATATGTTTTTAAAATTTATATTGTGCTCATATAAGCCGAAACCCCTACAACAGCATAAAAAAGAGAAAAAATACAAATATTTTCAGCTTATATTCAGAAATATATGGTACTCACCATTGCGGTCAAACTCTTGGATCAACAGGTTAGCATATTCATCACATATATCTAGATTGAGTTCAGTGAATGTGGTGATGATCTCAGACTTTGTGACCTTTCCATTTCTGTCTTGGTCAAATAAATCAAAGATGTCCTTTCTATCTGTGGTGAAAATCATATCAATACAGAATTTTTATATGATGTCTGATTATGAACAGCAAACTTAGTGTCAATGTTAGGATTCATCAAACATGAAGACTGTGCAATCAAGAATAGCAGACTGGAGCTGATATGGAAACCAATGCTGGTTTTGGTTTTAGTAAAATGTCTATAATACCGGTAGCTAGCATGAACACAACACACAATATTATTTGCATTATAATTCTAGCAGTCATTCCCATAGACAAGGGAGAAGATTTTAGTGTTTAAACCACCTCCCTTTAGGAAAAGAGAACATTAATTTTAGTACTGGGAAACAAGTGAAATGGAGGGCAAACACCTCATTGTATATTTTACTTAATTTCCCTGATCTGATATCTCAAATATTCTTGCTTATGTAACAAATATCTTAGCATGTAGCTTCTTCCTTTAGATAAAGATAATTAAATAACCTTTAAATCGTCTGATCTGATATCTCAAATATTCTTGCTTATGCGGCAAAGCATGTAGACTCTTCCTTTAAGCAAAGATAAGTAAATAATTTTTACAAAAAAACGTTTTCACTTTTTTTTTTCAACATTGAAAGTCCGGCTTTGTGGTAGAGAGGTACAGAGTACATCTTGAATGGTCGAGGTACCAAGTTCAATTTCTGCTGCAGGTAGTTGTGCATCCAGACCATCCAGAACGCAATGGCAACCTGTTGAACATATGTAAACTGTCTAGGAAGTTATCTATAAGTGAAATGGAGGGCAAACACCTTTTCCTGCCTCAAAGGTTTTCCTAAAAAAAAAAAACTTCACTAAAATGAGATGATTAGCTTTATTTTCCATTTAGGTACCCCCCTCCCTATTATTAAATCTTTGCCTTAGCAAAGTCATATCGGCAGCTCTGCTATCAGCTGTAAATAAAATGTTAACAAATTGTATTCTTGTCTGTTATTCCCACAAAGGTAAAAATTTTAAAAATATAAACATCACTGGACACCCAAACTAGCTGAAATATTTAAAGAGAAGAGAGGAACCAGAAATAAGGATGCACAATACCTTACTGTCAACAAAACAAAATACAATAGGTGAACAGAAAAAGTAAGATATGCCACTAAGAAAACAAACAGAAGATCTGAAGATAACACTGTAACCCACTATATTAAAAAAAAATATATGGTAGCTGGGGTAACAGGTGCAATTATTATATTTTAGCCTATTCTGACATCTAGACTTAACTATGAGGGACCACACTGCCATCAGTGTCTAGCTTATCCATCTATCTAACATTAGTGAGAGTATTAAAAAATACAACTACGTTTAGACAGTAGAATGAGATTTTTTGAACATATGTAAAAAAGAACCCTCTTTCCCATTTTATGGGGCAAGATTGTGTAGGCAAAAAGGTGATACAAACCATTATAAAATTGAGGGAGATTGCCACTGCGAATAGTTCTAGAAAACTAGCAGTAACAATAAGATAATTTCCTAGACAATTTATATATGTTCAACAGGTTGCCATTGCTTTCTGGATGCACAACTGCCTGCAGCAGAAATTGAACTTGGTACCTTGACCATTCAAGATGTACTCTGTACCTCTCTACCGCAAAGCCGGACTTTCAATGTTGAAAAAAAAAAGTGAAAACATTTTCCTGTAAAAATTATTTACTTACCGGGTATCTTTGCTTAAAGGAAGAGTCTACATGCTAAGATATTTGCTACATAAGCAAGAATATTTGAGATATCAGATCAGGGAAATTAAGTAAAATATACAATGAGTTTGTCACAGCAACAAATTCTGCAGCGTTTTTCGTATATGTTTCCTGCTCAGTAGTCTAGGAAAATGGGATTTTAAGGCTAGGTGGCCATGGTTCAAAAGAGTACTCTGCCCATCAATCATCTTCAACTTCTTGAGTTAAATCTTTAAATTCTATATTCTATAAATATATTTATTGGTTAATAGATCATTGACTATCTGCAGATCAATTATCGATCTATTGTCTATTCTCTGCTTATACTGTGAATGACGATCGGTTTTCTGGCTATTGCACATCTGGTCACTTGATATGCAGTAATACTGTGCAGAGTCAGAATGTTGGTAACTCCTTCAATCCACCTTCTTCTTGGTCTTCCTCTGTATCTTGCTGTTTCCATTTTCATGTTATATGCTCTTGCCACTGGCCAATAAAGGTTCATTTTCAGTAGATTGCTGAACCATTTCAATATCTGTTTTTCAATATATTTGACTAATGATGTTGTTCCAACAGTTCTTGTAATCTCCTCATTTCTCATATGGTCTCTTCTTGTTCTGTTTGTTGCTTTTCGTAGACATCTCATTTCACATGTAGTAAGCTTTCTCTCTTGTTCTTTAGTTAGAGTTCATGTCTGACATTGAAAACATAATGTTGGGATGAATACTGAATTTATGATTCACCCTTTGGTTTCCATCGGAATAGATTTGTGTTTCAAAATTGGTTTAAGTTCATAATTTACATAGTTGGTTTTTTGAATGATCAATTATCTGGTTGTCAATTAACATTGATAATAGTTTCGATAATAATGGACATTATATTATATTGTTATCATCATTATAAGGCAGCATATCATGGACAGGATGTTACAGTTACAGCCATTCACAACTCCAGCTGATCTTCCTGCTTTTCTGAGTTTCATGTTCAGATTGTCTTTGATATTTTGTGTTAATATTCTGCTTGATATGCCTCTATTTAGTCACACAGGCATCATCCTCTTCATTACAAAATAAATTTGAGAATACAATTCAACGCACAATTATGTCAACAACTAATAACTTACAAAACACAACAGACAAAATACACAATTTGAAACTTTTCTGGCACAGTGGTTCTCAATATGGTTACAGAGAAGTGTGGGGTAGGGAATGGAGAAACAATTTTGAAATTTTGGGGGAGGGGGGCACACAAAAGTGACCACTTAACCTGTAGTTGCCCAGAGAAAAATAATGTATACTTCCTCAGGCACCCTGCCATTTTTTTATGATTTCTGGTTTTTCTGCAAGTGTTTGCTTTTGGGGCATATAACTCTTTTATTTATTGAGTTATTGATTTTAAATTTAGAGACAATAGAGATAAGTGGAAGCTGGATATGGTTTAGAGGTATTATTTGCTTCTGTGTGTCAGTGTTAGGTTGTGAACAATCAACATGGACAGTGTGGACAAATGCACACAAAGGACTTACATTTTCAAGATCAATAGGCGTATCTGTAGAAAACATGGCTACTCAAATTCCTTGTCATAAATGACAGCATTTACATCACTATTAATTATTATCATCTTCCTCAACCCCCATACGATGATCTACAGTACCTGCAAGACTAAAGCCTTAAAAATCGTCTTCGTCTGAATCATCGCTCATGAAAAATTTCCGAACAATAGTGTCACTGAAGTTAGATCCATAGGCTACAGAATGGCTTGCAAACGTGAAGAGGTCGAATTTGTTTTTGTTTGTTAAATGGGGGGGAGGGGGGGTTAAAGCCTCTTAGCCAAGGGACGACCTTTTCAACCTATGACAGAAGTCTATTTTTGTTATATCAGGCCGTGTTAGCTTTTACCTAAGTGTGACCTAATGGTCTGAGAAATTCAAACACTGTACATGCTATTGCTAAAAATTATCTATATTGTTAGGTGGAGTTGATGTTTATTAATGATCGTGATGCCTTTTATCTATGTGTGACCCTACGGTCTGGGGAAATTGCGAAGAAAGTGAATCAGGTCTTATAGACTTTAGTTTTCAGCAAAATCATTATGAACTGTGATTCTGATGATGAATTATTGGGAATTAGTATGTTTTCTAAGTTTACACATGGATGTAGCAACATGGTTTAGTTATGTAAAGGCCATACAAGTAATATTTTGAAGCACTTCAAAACTTGACTAGGCCTATCTGAAGAGAATAATTTTACAGCAAATCTACATGTTGTATTCATTTTCCCCAGAAATATTATGATAATTTGGCTATGAAACAACATAAATACTACAAAATGAAGTGTGTTATCAGTGTTGCCACTTCAGACAATAAAAGTAAGAAATTTTTCAATATTGTTATTTTTTTTCTTAAAATGTTTGCTATAATTTGTTTATATTTGGTGAGAAAACATCTTTATCAAAATTCTGGTACCCCCTCCTCCCCCCAACCCCCGCCCGCAACACACACACACACACATTTTTCACCAATACACACAGTATTCAATTCTTTATTTACATGTACAAATATTATTTAAATATCTCTAAAAACAAAACAGTTATCACGTTTTCAAACAGCCACTAAGAATAACACACATTTTCAAAAAATTATCAAATTTCCATTATTATAATATGGCTCGAGAAAGGTTAACAAAACCTAGCTGACTATTAAAGAAAGCCAGTGTTTTTTTATTTTTTTATTTTTGTGCACAGAATAATATTTTTCCCAAAGAAGGCCCCCAAAAAAGGTTGAGAATCACTGCTCTATCACTTAAAAGGAAACAAAGAAAATAAATTTATAATACAATTATACAAAATTCAAAAAAATTATTAATAGTTCACTGTAAAGTATTTGAACAATTTGTTATTCTTACATTCTTGATCTAATTCATTAGCTACATTTTCCTCTCCTTCAACACTTCATTTCTTCATCACTCACTTTTGTAAGTTTCTTACAATATCTTTTGTTTTAACTCTTTGTCTCCATACGGTTTTCCTGCGATGCTGAACACGATAGTAAATTCATACTAAAATGTAGATTTGAGTGGTTTTTCAGCATAGTGGGTCTCCAAAATGTAGATATTAGTGGCTCAGTGGACATGAGAGTTAAGCCTATATACCTAAACTATTTTAAATATAGGGTTACATCTCCGTTCTTATTACACCATCCAATTTTTTTTTATTAACATCAAACTCCAGCACCTTTTACTGTTTCTGAGAAATATATTCAACATCTACAAAACAAAAAACCTAAATCCATCCTTAAACCATGCCCTATAGAAGTCAACAAGTACACTACAAGTAATACTATACATTTGACAGTACTCATCCGGTGTTTCTTCAGATTTAGAAGATGAACATTGTGAAGTGGTCAAGTCATTTGCCTTGTATTTGCGAGATTACAGGTTCAAAAACGGCTCCAGATATCTTTTGCATTGTTAAGTGTATTGTTTCTGAGGTCTGTGTATGGACTATCAATTAAGCAATGAAGTTATGTGCCCTGAGTGAAACACTCAGTAGAAGAAAGTTGCTCTTTGGAGAAGATGGGATTGGTCATCCACTAATACAATTTTTATTCTCACATTTTATCTCTCTCACATATCTGTTTATTTTATTCTTGACTTCTTACCACAAGCTGTCATCTGTTTTGCAACCTCTCTTTGATCCTGTAATTTGTTCCTTACTCCCCATATACGGTATGTGCGTTACCTCTCATCCTTCTATTCTCTCCTCTCTGTGTCTTTTATTTGAACTTACCCCTTGTTCACATCTCATATTGTTATCTCTTCAACTGCTATAGTATTTTCAGTAACTGATTTCCGCTGTACTAAATTCTTTCCTTAATAACCTTACCTTTGTGAAGATTTTTTTTCAGCTATAAAGGTAAGCTTCCATGATACTAATTCTCTACTGCCACAAGAAAATATATACCACATCGAATAGGTTGTTGATGAATACTTTGCATTTGGCAATTTCAGAGTGAAACAGTATTTTTATCAATGTGGGAATTATCAAAAAAATAACCCCCCCCCAAATAAAGGGTTCACTCACTAATACCAGTAAGATAGAGTAACTAGTAAACTCATATGTGACAACTTTATCTTTCCTTTCTCCAAATTTCTTTTAAATGGTTTGTTACTTATTAATCTTATATTCTGCCGAAAACGGATGTGTCAGGCCATTGGCACAAATAAAACGGTGACACAACGCATTTCCATTCGCTGTACTACATTCTGCTGGAAATCTAGTAGGACATGTCCTGCTACAAGAGAATTCAGCAGGAGTTTGATAATGTACGCTGTAGGAGAAGAAGAAGAAGATATCTTATATATATGTTCCCATATAGAGTTGTTACTGGTATCCAGAGACCAACTTGGAGAAAGGAAATGTTAAAAGAAAGAGATATTGGCATCACATGAAAAAACATGCAGGTGATATCTGAGGACAGGGTAGGCTGTAGAGAATTTATCCATACTCTAAGTACTTATGAGGGTCAGGACACATTCATTTCATATCATTGATCAATCTATATTTAGAAATTATAATTTAAGTAGATTTAGGAAACTGAATAATAGATGCATTGGAAAATAAATACAAATGCCAGAATATTCTAAGGGGACACAACCACAACAAAATCTTAATGACATGAAAACAGAAACATTAACATTCTTACCTTTCAAGATAGCCTGTTCAAGTGTAGGGAAAAACAATATTATAGAATATATAAATAGTCAAAAAAATACATCGAATAACTTAAATGATACAATAGAATAGCAAAAAATGTACAATAAAAAATGAAGAAGGAATGTTTTATTTTAGAATTTCACAATGGATATTATTTTTTCTTGAAAATAATAAGAATATCATTAAGATGGAGAACTATGACAGTGAGATACAAATGTAAAATGGAGAACTATGACTGTGAGATACAAATGTAAAATGGAGAACTATGACAGAGAGATACAAATGTAAAATGAAGATGACAACTGTAAGACTGATGATAGAAAATGACAATAATTAAAGAGAATATGACAAATGTCCACAACAGCAGTAACAAAGATGGCAAAGAAAAGCAACAATGGTAAAGAAAACCAGAACTTCCACATTCATGCAGAATCAAATGATTACAAAACAGAGATTAACAACATAGGATAATTGGAGGGGAAGGGAGGATTAATTACTTTCTATACATCACTTTAATTTACTTACAACATCAATAAAGAGACAAAGTACAATCAACATAGAAGAACTTCATATGCAGAAACATAAAACAGCATAATCAATACATTGCTGCATTGACAAAGAAATTAAAAAACTAAAGAAACTATCCTGTCCAAAAAAGTATGACAACAGAACTAATTGGTGGGTGTATGCCCAATATGCCTAAGTATTTCTTTCTTACAATTGAAATAAAATAAGCATCACTTTGCATTACAGAAATATAAAAAAATACTTGAAATTGAGGAATTTCAACAGGATGACAAAAATCTAAGTAATTCTATTTTTAGTGTTGTAATTTACACTTATTTTATCATATGGATGCGAAAGTTCGAAAGCCATAAAAGCCAAAGATAAGAGACTAGACTCCTTTGAAAACAAATGCCTACGTACCATTCTGAATGTTAAGTGGAGTGACTTTAAATCTAACACTACTATAAGACAGGAAAGCAAACAAACCTATATATCTTCCTTCATTAGACAAAGGCGTTGGACTTAAATCGGCCATGTTCTCAGGATGAACAGCCTAAGAATTCCCCATCAGTCACTATATTGGGTGCCACCTGGAGTAAGAAGATGAGGGAGACGTAGAGAAACTCTACGAAGAACCATTAATAGAGAAAACATGTCAATGAACCTAAATAATACGCAAGAATTGAAAGTTCTGGCAACACAAAGACAGAAATGGAAAGCTATGGTTTCTGTCCTATGCGCCGCTTAGGGCCCTAGAAGAACATAACATAACAATTTACACTGTAAATATATGAATTATGTAGCCAAGATTATGCCTATAGCTAAGAAATATTTGGAAGATCTACTGACAAGACAACTAACATTGACATAGGAAACATTTACTGACAAGACAACTAACATTGACATAGGAAACATTTACTGACAAGACAACTAACATTGACATAGGAAACATTTACTGACAAGAGAACTAACATTGACATAGGAAATATTTACTGACAGGACAACTAACATTGACATAGGAAACATCTACTGACAAGACAACTAACATTGACATAGGAAACATTTACTGACAAGACAACTAACATTGACATAGGAAACATTTACTGACAAGACAACTAATAATGACATCATGATCAGGTGCCATGCCGACTGGCATAGGCAATCATGGCTACCCACAGCTCTCTGTCTCCAGTATTATGTATCAGAATTGTTGTTGTTTCCCTGCCATGCCAGGTTGTTAAACTAATATTTTCTCACGTCTCACGTTGTTGCCCTCAATTTTGCCTGTTGTGACTATTCTTCAAACCTCCATGTCTTATAACATGGCCAAAAAATGAAGATTGTCTTTATATTATTGACTCAGCTCCATCTCGCATTTGACTTACTACACAACCACTTTAGTTTTTCTGGCAATCCATGGTATTCTCAGCATTCTTTTATAGAACCACACCTCTATTGCCACTAATTTCCCACTTTCCTGTTTGTTTATTGTCCAAGAATCACATCCATATATTAGTATATTAGTTATATAGCACTGCAGAACTCTCTTCCTCACCTCTAATGAGGAGGTAATTTTACATAACATATTTCTCATACATCTGAATGTTGTTTTTTTCCCTGCCCTATTTTGCTTCTGATTTCTGTTGAACTTCTTCCATCTGCCATAACCATTATACAGTTGTTATGTCCTCCCACTGATATTCCTGAGATATCAATTATTGCAAGCATTATTTTTTCCCTGTAAAAAGAGAACAGGTCTGGTGAAAGTACACATCCCAGTCTAACTCCTTGTTTTATTTGCTGAAAAGGGTCAAATTGATTTCCTACTCTTATTGCTGTTGTTTGTTGCCAGTACATGTTCTTTGTGATTCTTAAATCCTTACTGTTGATGTTGACATAGGAAACATCTACTGACAAGACAACTAACATTGACAGAAAATATCTACTGCCAAAGCAACTAACATTTACATAGGAAACATCTACTGACAAACATAGGAAACATCTACTGATGAGACAAATAACATTGACAAAGAAAATATGTACTGACAAGACAACTGATATAGATAACATCTACTGACAAGAGAACTGAAATTGACATAGGACATATCTATTGACAAGACAACTAACATTGACATTACATATAACATGAGCGTATTCATGTGAACAAAAACAAACTATATGGATGGTTATGGAAAAGTCTGCATCGAACCATAACGATCAGCATTATCAGCAAGCAATAATATCAACACAGTAAAGTTCATTTGTGAAATCTATATCAGCGTCTGATTTCGACTGGAGAACGAGGAAGAAGACCATAATAGCTGACAGCTAAAGCGAAATATAACATCAGTACATATAGTAATACAATGAAAAACTAAAAACTTAGCAGCACCAAAGGTGTATACATGATACAGAAAGCACCGCATTAGTCTACAGAATTAAAATATATATACTATGAAAAAACATTACGTTTAGACTAAACGTAATGACTTTTATGTCGTAATGACTAAAAGTTTAGACTAACTAAACTTTAGTAAGACAACAACATAAAATATAAGTCCATAAGACGATTAGTAACTAAGAGACTACAGCAGCAAGCAAATAATAACACAGCGTCAATGGCTGAGATAAAGCACGACCAATAGAGAAGATGGAATACTATACCGGTGGATCGGGTTTCTTGCGGTGACAGTTGTGGCAACCCAGTGTGTGATTTGGTTGATACGATGTGGGGGCGATCAAAGTCAAGAATGGAATCTGCGACTCTGCCCAATGCATACTAACACCAAACAACAACCTTGATTTTTGGGCAATATGGGTAACAGCAAAAACAGTAACCAAAAGGAAGCATTACAGAAAACAAAATGCATATTTCATTCTCTGGCATTTCATCATCAGTATGTGCCGTCTCCGCATCGAATACCCGCTGTAACATACCTCCAACATCCCCTGTCTCTTATTTTGGTGGTGCACTCTGCTCGACTGTAACCTGCCCATCTTGTTATGTTACTCTCCCACTTGTATCTCTGCCTACCTCTTGCTCGCTTCCCTTCGACTTTACTCTCAAGTAAGGTCTTGAACAAGAAGGTCTTATCTTGTCCTATTCTTGTGTGCCCCTATCATGCATCATGGAGAGCCGAAGTCTTCTTTCTTTAGCTAACTGTGATGCCAATGCCATAGTGTAGCTTTGGTGTTCTAGTATTTCTCTAATGGGAAGAACTTGCACAAAATAGATCTACATGGCGTTCTAAAATTAAAAAAAGAGCGCATCATCTTGTGAAAAGAGGAAAAATGCAGCAGCTCAACAGCGGAGAGCAGCTAGAAAGTCACGGATAAACCAAGATCAGTCTACTGTCGCCATTTCATGTCCGAACTGTCCAGGGACATTTACAGCTCGAATAGGGCTCATTAGCCATCTACGAACTCATTATCAAGGACAAAACTAAAATTGAATTTTCAAAAGTGGATGTAACAACATAACATTTCTCTAATGTCATCTATGCATCTTCGTCTGGGTGTTCAATCGTTTCTTTTTTCGCCGAACCTATTAATATTTTGTGTGTATATTTATTCTTCGTACGATATTGTTTTCATACGATTTCTTATAGTGGCATTATTTATTCTATCTCTTATTGTTAACCCCAGTGCTGTTCTCAAGCACTTCATTTCGCATACGGCCAGTTTTTTGGGGTTTTTTAAAATGTAGTTTCTCTGTCATTGTCCATTTGGCATTGATACCTCAGTGTCGACATGAACACTGTTTATTACCGTTCTTTTGGAGATCATGCCGATGTATCATGTTGATATTCTGGTGTTTCAGCAGTGATGCTAATTGATATCTTCTTCTTCTTCTTCTGCGTTCGTTCTCAAACTCCTGCAGATTAGCAGCATGTAGTCAGGTGAACGGAATGCGTTTTGTCATGGTTTACAGCATTGCTGCGATATCTGCGCCTTTCGGCCTGACACATCCGACTTCAGCATGGCTTTTGGTCACTTACCCTATATGGGATGGGACAGCCAACTCCATCCCATAACCTCCTTAGTCACCTTTTACGACATGCGTGGAAGGTAAACAATATTGCTATTCTTTGCTCCCCTTTCGGGCCCCAGCAACACACGGGCGTAATTGATATAAAACTACGTTTGCTTTCTGACATCTTGTCTCTATTTCTCTATCTAGTCTCCGACTTCTGAGAACATACTGTCCAGATACTTAAATTCCTTTAAATGGTTGAGTTGTGTGCCGTCTATGTATACTTCTAGTGGGGATTGATTTCTGCAAATCTTCAATGTTTATTATTTTGGTTTACTGATTCTCATGTTATTGGTTTCGCTATGGATATTTAGTGCGTTTATGTGTTTTTCCACCCCGGACGCTGCAAGGCAAACAAGGGACACAGCGTATAGATAGATAGATAGATGTGTTTTTGCAGCTCAGATATATCGTTGTATTTCAACGCATGGTCGTATCTTATCTTACTATATTTTACTATGGTAGTATCATAGTAAAGTATCATGTCTTTTAATGTGTCCAAAATATTTTATTTGCTTGGTTATTCAGTCAAGCATTCGACATTCTAACATTTAATTCACCTTAAGCAAGAGGCGGGAAATCTTTGTAGTCGGCAGGCCAGATTGAGCATTTATTGTGGTATTAAGCCAAAAAGTTTTGTTTAGTCTCTTAGAGCTCCGAGTTGTGTTTTGTTTAGCTTAGATTTCAGCGCAGTACATATAGGCCTAATAGCCGTGCATCACATGCGATGATGACAACAGTATTAGACTTGCGTTGTTATATCTCTCTAGTGTGTGCGGAAATGACTAATAAACCATTCCTGGTATGAATGTCATATTTGGGACACGTATTAGCAACGGTAAAAAAGAATATTAGCATTTCTAATTGAAGTGTTATAGGACAATATTAAGAATTTCCTGGACAGAAAAGATAAGGTTTTGAGTATGCTGAATATAGAGGAAGGATTGCAGGTGAATACAATTTTACATAGAAAAACAAAATATCTCGGACATACAAAAAGATACAATGGCAAGGAACGACACATCTTAGAGGGCAGAATTCCAGGAAGTAGAAGTAAAGTAGATGATATAAAAGACTGTATGAAGGTGTCATTGGAGAAGAAAGGCAGATTGGTACAGGATTGAGTCGGGTTCAAGACATCAATTGCATAGACAACGTTCTGGAAAGAATATGATACTTCATAGTATGATGAGAACTTGGCATGTGTGTGGTTCTTGTTGTCTTTTTGAGCAGAACGATTTCTCCCTCTGAGATTTAATGCTTTTTCGGCGATGCAAACAACTTGTAGTACATAGGCCTATAGTATTTTTAGATCAACCTTGTGGGTCTGAAAAAAAGGGTTTTGCAGGCCGTATTTTCACTTCTGCTTTCGCCCGTGTGTTGTCAGGGCCCGAAAGGGGAGCATAGAATATCAACACTTCCCTTGCACGCATGTCGTAAAAGGCGACTAAGGAGGTTATGGGATGGAGTTGGCTGTCCCATTCCCATATAGGGTCAGTGACCCAAAGCCATGCTGAAGTCGGATGTGTCAGGCCGAAAGGCGCAGATATCGGAGCAATGCTGTAAACCATGACACAGCTCATTCCGTTCTCCGGACTACATCCTGCTGATCTGCAGGAGTTTGAGAACGAACGCAGAAGAAGAAGAAGACTTCTGCTTTAAGCTTATAGCACTGAGCGCAGTCATTGTATCTGAAATGGGCTATCTTCTGTAGTAGATGTCAGCTGTATGTAAGCTAATAGTTTATGTGCAGCGCCGAAACCAAGTGAGATCTTTTATCAATATAAAGTAACTTATGGGGTGAGGTCTGCACTTTTCACCACCGAGGGCTTAAGTTAAATTTGGTTATGAGAGCAGTGACCATAACAAAATGATAGAGATCGTGGTTCTGAGAATTCTGCCAAGTAATTAAGTCATCAAGGGATACACCTTTCGCCACTTTTGAGGTAAGTATTTTTAATTTACTTTTAATTTACTTGCTACCATATCTTTTCCTTTGTCCATCTCACTTTCTTCAGTTTACTTTCTCCTCCCTACTTACTACTAACTTCTCCCCATACGTTTTTCTCACCTTTCATGCTTCCACATCTTTGCTTCCTCCATTACCTATCTGCTATTGTCCTCCTCTCTTCCTTATTATAACCCTATTTGTCTCCTTGTAAGATTTGTTTTATTGTGGTCGTTTGTTAGTCCTGATGAAGGCTTTATAGTCGAAACGTCGTCTGTCCCTGTATCTCATTGTTAGGTTGTTTTATGTTTTATTTTGGTAACACACCTACCTATTTTTGTATATCTTGATAATTAAGTCATCATAGCCTCCGAGAATAACATGATTTAGAGAAGCACACTTGGAAACCTCTCGCTCCTGCGCTTCCCATACATAAACTAAATTCATTTCTGTTAATTGACTTTTCCTCCCTGTGAATTGCCTTTTTAAAAAAAAATTAGGGCCTATGTCTTTGAGCCGCGTAGCGCAGTGGCTTCGCATATGAGTGGTCTTGGGTTCATTCCCCAGTTGAGACGGAAATGTTTTTCAGATTGCAACGGCTCTCAGGTCAACCCATCTTTAAATGCGTACCGGATTAATCCGGGAAGTAAAGACTGCGAGAGAGAGGAGATGGCTACCGCCCTCATTTGCCCTCTGAAATGTGAGATCGCTAACATCTCACACCCCTACGGAATTAATAAATGCTATGGGTTACTTTACTTTGTCTTTCAGATGTTTAATCTACAATTAATCTACTCCTATATATTTTAACTATAAACTCTTTCAATTTAATATCGTAGATTTAATAAAAAACGAAAATGGGGGAAAGGGTTTTTTGAACATTTTTTATCTTTCATCGTTTCCGTTCGTCATCGTTCTTTTAACAAAAAAATAAGAACAAGACATTTATTAGACCTACTGTGAGGAAGTGGTTTAAAGATTAAATGGTTTTCACATGCTTCCAGACTACCATCAGACAGTGCTCCCCAAAAGAAATTACTATAAAGACACGATGAATGCAAAGCCAGGGGCAGGCTATGCAAACGATGGATTACAGAAATAAAAGAGTCAACGAAAACAAACATATGAAGCACACAAAAAAGCAATTTCTAGAGAAGTCTTCTAGCCTGACGCTGCAAGGCACAAAAGGATATAAAGGGAAAATAAAAGAACTATGAAGAGAGTCAAACAGCAGGTAAATCCCTGTCCCTTTTAAAAGTACATTCAGGTAGAAAGCATGTGGATAAAATGAAAATAATTCTTATATGCTGACGGAAATTGAAGCAGATCCATTCCAGCAGAACCCAATCACCTTGCAACTCAAGTAAACAGTGGTTTTCCGTACTTGACCAGCGACATCCTCACATGCCCCTTTTAATGGTTTCCCAACACAATAGATAACAAAAATTTCTGATTTATTCATGAAATCTAGGAAATTGTAATTTTTTAAGTAAATCACCTCTCTACCGAAGACGTAGCTACCGCACAAATGTTATGTTATAGAATAGTTATGTTATGTGCATAGATACGACTTTGGGAAAAGGGAATTGATCACCCGTCCAGTTTTTTTGTGTAAGTAAAGGTAATTCGAGTATTATCATGCGTAGTTCCTTAATTTTCGTAAGATTATTGGAAAAATCATTGCTGGGGGAGGATGAGTGTCTCTTTTTCGCCATGTTTCTAGTTCTAAATCTAATTCTTAATTCTAAGTTTCTAGTTCTAAAATAAGATCAAGTTATTTCTTAGGGAGAGGGTTTAAACGCCCCAAACCCCACACCTAATCCTTTTCCACAAACCCTCACCTTTTTTTACTGGCTTATAGATGCTTGCCAATAAACAACATTAGATCCATATATCTCCAACACCTAAATTATCATAGGCTATATCATTTTATGAGTTCATTATAGAAGTTATCATATCATATCTCTTCCGTCATACACTTGTAAGCTTTCATACATTATGCTGTATCAGCACAAGATATCGTGAAGGCTCTCTGCTTTTGTAATTCGCAATTTGTGTAGACTTCTTCTTCTTTCGTTCACTTGAAACATGTCTATATCTGTAATTCTGTCTCCTGAATAAAACTCACTGTCTTTTGTAGTTCATAAAGTGTCCCATAGAGCTTTGATTCCAGTGTTGTTTCCTCTGGCCAATATGTCTGCCTCAGCTTTTCATGCTCATTACACTCTTGAAGTATATGTTTGGCACTCTGTGTTGCCTGTCTACATGGCAGTGTTGCCAATCTTGAACTTTGTATACATGTGACTGCAGAGTCGGTTGTGTCCTGTTCTGAGACGTAGAATTATAACTTGTTCTGATCTGTTCATAATGTGATAGTCATCTTGTGTTGATGTTTGTGGCTTTCTTATTGACTTGATCATGTTTTTTTCTGATGGTAGGTGATTGGTATATCTGGTTGGTCTTCGGCAGCACCTTCCTTAGTCAGTTGGTCTGCTTTTTTATTTCCTGGTATTCCACAGTGAGAGGGTATCCACTGCATGGTTACCCTATACTGATAAGACAATTCACTAAGTAGTTTTTTCAAATCTGTTAGTTTTCCAGACTGGAGAGCTTGAAGCACTGACCTTGCATCTGTCAGGAATACCACAGGCTGTAGGTCAGAGTAGGAGTGTGTAGACTAAATCAAACAATAATCTAAATTTTATTCATTCATTCATTTTCCTTTAGCACTGAAGTTAGCGCAGAGGTCAGATCTCTGCAGTTATGTCTGTTCAAAGCTGTATTTTATCCACCCATCAAAAATTTGTTAACCAGGAATTGAGTCTCGCACGAAAAAGAATTCTTATTTAGTTTATTTAAAAAACAGTTAGGGTAGGATTACGGTAGTTAACAGTCCCCACCCTCATACTGTTGACTTTAATATTCTCAAATTTTCTTTAGAACACCATACCTTCACATCAAAATAATATGGTAAAGTTAACAGTAGTTGCTACATCTGGTTATTCAAGAAAATTTAAATATTCTTCTTCCTTGGCAATCATCACTCAATCAGGTTGGGACTCCAGATTCTATGAGAGGCTGCTGTTTTTTTAGAGTTTCTGCTGCATCATACAGTTTCTCTTCGATGTGGACACACGCAAAAAAAACAACACACAAAAACTGGAACATGAAAACCCAAAGTATCATTTCGTCATCTTTAAATACATTGAATCTTTCATTGAGGCGGATACTATGAACTTTGATCTAGTTTTGAGGTATTCCCTAACCTTTACCTGGTGTCACCTGATGCAAATGATGGTCCAGGGTGGAATGACAAACCTTCCCAAGTGTCACATGATGAGAATGCTGGTTCCGGGCGGAATGACAGTATAGTTTTTTTGTGTGGAAGAAATGAATGAAAAATAAAAGATAAAAAAAAGAAGATAAGAGGGGACACACCCCCCCCCCCCAAATTAATAATTCAAAAAGATTAAGCAAAAAAATATATGCAATTGCGGTGGTCATTTTTGGGTGCTCGTGGTCATTTAGAGGACATTTTGTGAAAATGACCGGAGCTGTGGAGTATGACTTTGCTTTCAATATGTTTCTGGCATTTTAGCTGACCTAGCAAAAATAATCTGATGCTATAGACATGCACAGAATAGTTTGAGAATAAAAACATTTTAAAAAATAGGAACATAACTAATGTCAGTAGCTAAAATTACACTTTATTGAGATCTCTTGTGGATAATTGATTTTCTATGCTACCAAAATTTGTCCATTGATACAGGCATTCCTCCATGATCACATATACTCTTTCATTATTCCGACAAAACCATTTAGATCAACTTTTTCTGTTCCTGGTTTGTAATACTTTGGAAGTACCTCTGCAGCTAACTCATCTGTCATGTCAATTCCTGAGTGATATAAAATTGTATATAATTAATATTATTATTACTAATATAAGACTGATTAAAAGACATGACACCCTATTGAAGACCTTACTTGAGGGTAAAGTCAAAGGGAAGCGAGCAAGAGGTAGGCAGAGATACAAGTGGGAGAGTAACATTACACGATGGACAGGTTACAGTCTAGCAGAGTGCACCACCAAGACAAGAGACAGGAGATGTTGGAGATACGTTGCAGCCAACCTTCGTTGCGGAGACGGCACTTGATGATGATGAAGACTGATTAAACTTAATTTCTGGCAAGCCACTTAAGTAGATCCTTTCTGCCGGTATACCACTAAAACCTCCACTTTATAGTTACTTCTAAATATTTTACTTCAGGGCAAAAACCCTTATGGAGACACAGAGTTACATGATCAAGGTTTAAATACAATAAAATCCTATTATAATAACTTTGTTTGGAATATTGACATATTTATGTAATAACAGAAATTCACTATATACAGTATAAATAATATTTAAAATTTAAGATTTTGAAAAGTGTTATTATGGAAGTTTGTTATAAATGTAGGAGCTATAGTGTGATTTCACTGTAAAAGGCAAATATTGAAGCAAAATGTTGTAGATCTTGTCTAATGGAAAGGTTAGTAAATACAAGTAACCTACAGTCCATTTTGAAATTCTTGTCCGTAGAAAAAATATTGTAACCCATACTCTATTAGACCAATTTTTATGAAAATTTATATATGAAATGATTGTATAAAAATGTTGCATGCACATTTTTGGCACAATAATAATGTCAGCAATTTAAAGAGATCTTTTATATATCATATACAGAAATAAAATTTTCTTAAATTACTTCATTTTTAGAAGGTCTACACCTTTAATCAACATATATTGTGAATTTTTACAATTTCAATGAATATTTGAGTGCAAATCTTGAACAAATCAACATATCACTACCGGTATTTAGCAATGTTTTTTTTACAGTGGTTTCTGCAATTAGATAACACATAAGACCTACAATTGCTGACCACATTGTTTGTGTATAGACAGGGTAGAAATAAAGAGTTGCGCGCCAAGGAGTTATAAATTGTGTTGACCCATGAATATCCCATTCCATGTGCTACTTTGTGCTGGAACACTCTTGAAAGAACCAGCACAATGAATTATTTGGGGGTGCTTTTTTACCCCATCACTGTAAATGCAGGAAAAGGTCTTGCAGCACTGACAGTTATGGCTGCTACTCAATTTAAACAGAGGTTACTATTTCTTCTATACCAGGGCCTAGTTATTTCTGTGATAGAGTATGCTTTGGCAATTCTTACTCTCAGCCAGACACAGAAAGAATGGATGATTCAGAATTTAACAATGAATACCATACTTGAGTGCAATAGAAATATGCCAGTAAAAGACATGCAATTCTTACTTGACTGTCTATACTGAAAACAGAATGCAGTTTTGCAGAGCACGAGCTTACCTCCAAATCAAAGCTAAGAAAGCACACCTACTGCTTTCTGAAATTTAGAAAAATAAAAGTACCAGTAGTAGGCTAAAAAGAGGAAAATCATGGATTGAATGTGATGAGGACATCATACAAAGTGTATGCGTGTTGGAAGATGAAGCAACAAGTGTAGAATGGATAAATGTGCTCATAGATTTACAGATCTCCATCCAAGAAATAATAACTCTCGGCAGACAAAGTAAAGAGTGGTGCCCTATCACTGTAGACTCTTAAGATGCAGATATGATCAGCTAGAGTCCAGGGAAGGTAACATGATTATATAAACAGATGGTTCAGTTATTAGACATGTGCGCAGTGCTTGGACCTTCGTAGCTCAGTTTGTAATCAAGACCATCAAAGAGAAGAGTAGTGATTTTGCTGTGACTAGAAACAGTATGATTATTAAGATTATAGCAGTGACAAGGCCTTGAACTGGATGAGTATACAGATGACAACTCATAGCTGCATCTTCAGTGACTTGACGAGCATAACCAGAAAAATACAAATAGGTTGCATTCGTGAACACTGAGGCAGTCAAGAGGTAATGCTGAAATGTGCCATATTTGCTCATTTTTGTGTCTCTTCATATGGGTGTTTAAGGGAATATGAAAGCAGATCAACTGGTGTTCGCTGCTACTGTGTGGGGGCGATAGAGCAATGATTCAGGCTTTCGTTTTGAACTGTTTATGAGATACAACATGGACAAATGAAATTGAGGGTGATGATTGCTTTTCCATGTCCAGAACAAAGGAACTGAAATGAAACGTGTTGCCAGAAATGAAATCTACTT
The DNA here is from genome assembly GCA_034231615.1 of Meghimatium bilineatum. Lineage (NCBI taxonomy): Eukaryota > Metazoa > Mollusca > Gastropoda > Stylommatophora > Philomycidae > Meghimatium > Meghimatium bilineatum. The sequence goes on from CM067322.1 coordinate 33,553,008, forward strand.
TGGATTTAGATGAATGTTTGTCAACCAACAAATAAAATTTGGAATAAACTATAGTAGGCATATATATGCCTAGTCTTTTTGTATTACTTAAAAGAGATGCTGAATGTTTTTCGAAGGGTTCATTCTCTCCCTCCCACTGGTTCTCTCGCTCCGACTGGTTCTCTCGCTCCCACTGGTTCTCTCGCTCGCACTGGTTCTCTCGCTCCCACTGGTTCTCTCGCTCCCACTGCTTCTCTCGCTCCCACTGGTTCTCTCGCTCCCACTGGTTCTCTCACTCCCACTGGTTCTCTCTTGTAGCAGAATGGTGATCCTACAGATTTTCAGCAGGATGAAGAATGAAGTCCATAGAATGAAGATATTTTGTGTTCCCATTTATGTGTGGATATGGCCTGGAACATCCAATTTCAGCAGGAGGTGCTGAAATAAATTATAACATTCCAGTGTCAGCAGCCCACAATAAAGACCTTTCTTCGTGTCCTGCAAGATACTTGGTAATATTTTGACTAACGAAGAAAGAATTAAAATGAGATCACTAAAATGAAGTCTGCTAAAATCCTACTCCTGAAATGCTATGAGGAAATTAGTCCTTACACCTTTAGCATGATGAGGTTTAATAGAATCACGGCAAAGTTCTTGTTTAGTTAGAAGACAGCCCAGCCTGTAACAAAGTCAAGCAACTCTCTGGGATTTGGAAACAAGTTAAAGAAAGCTACTCAGTTCAAATGTGTCACGATGAGAAAGTAAAAAGTAGCTACATGTTTAGAGTTCTGAGAGGTTGACTGTTCATTTCTTAGAAAGCCAAAGAATAAATTTAACTAAGACTTATATATACCTGGAAAAAGAGACCTGGGTGTGCAACAGATAAGAGACACATAGCACAAAATTGAAAGAAACAGTGAAAATGAAAACAAAATGGACAAGGTTTCTGAAGACTTTTAATACAATGAGAGAAAAAAGAAAAAAAAATTATTGAAATGAGAACAAATTGTGTGTATGTCCAAATTATGAAATATTTCAGAATTAAATTTCACAGTTGTTGCTCAATTTGATTCATGAGCTAACTTAATCTGTACATTTCATTGTACAACTTATCAGGGCTATATGACCACTAATACATTTTTCAGCAGCCAAAGTCATCTTCATTAACTAGAAGGATACTTCTTCATTGACATCCATCAGTTTTCTAAACAAATTATTGAAACAAATGTTACCTTTTTTCAATCAGCTCTTTCATTCATGGTTTTGTTTAGAGTGTCTGCATTTATCGTTTCTGATGGTAATTTTCTCATTTCTATAACTTAGATTTATGTTGATTAGTCTCTATTCACTGCCTCTACTCTTGTACTTCTCATCTATCTTATAATGATAGGATAGATTCCAACCATTCTGGTTCCAACCATTCTGGTTCCAACCATTCTGATTCCAACCATTCTGATTCCAACCATTCTGGTTCTAACCATTCTGATCCCAACCATTCTGATTCCAACCATTCTGGTTCCAACCATTCTTGTTCCAACCATTCTGGTTCCAACCATTCTGGTTCCAACCATTCTCAAGCCTGCTGGCTAGATAGATCGGTATTGCACAACGATTACTCAGCATGGCTGTGCCTCTCATTACAAATAAATTCCTTGGCATTTTCAGCTTCCAAATATTACCATTGAAATCAACAGTTCTGAACTTGACTAAAATAGACTAGTCATCTATGTATTGTAGAGCTTTCAAATATTAATTGAAATCAACAGTTCTGAACTTGACTAAAAAAGACTAGTCATCTATGTATTGTACAGGCTCAAAAGGGGAGCAAAGAATAACAAAACAGTGACCAACCATGAATAACACAAAGGATGAAGTACTAGTTGTTACCATTAATAAATATTAAACATCTCTTTCTCTCTCTCTTTATGTGATGTGTCCTTTACAGAACACTGTCCTCAGTGCCACTCTGTAGGGCTCTTAGTTCTGTGCAAGCTGCCAAGCTTCTTCCGGTGACATGCTCAGAAGGTCTTCGATGTCATGTGTCCATTGTAGTCTTGGTCTACCTCTTGTTCTCTTTCTTGGATATTTCTGGAAATTTGACCTCCATGATAGATCTTTCCAAACCATTGTGTCTCTTTAAATATCAGAAATATGTAAGTTTGTGTTTTTTATAGTTTTGAGGAACCAGTCTTTTTCTATGTTAATATTTCTTGGACATCTGCATTGGTTCGTACTTCTGTCCATGATATTCTTGTGAACTTTCTTTAACATTTAATTTCAAATGCCAATATTTTCTTTTTCATTGCAGATGTCATTGCCCACATCTCACAACCATATCTTGCTACTGGAAAGATATAGCTTCTGTATAGTTGTAGCTTTGTTTTTCTGTTTGCTTCTTGCCATAGATTTTCATCTGTTTTTAAACCTACTGATTGTAAATGAAAAGTAACGAAAAACAAAGGAACAAGGACATATTCTACATTGCGGTTATAATGGGACCTTTATCAACAAAATTAAAAAACAAACAGAAATTAAAACAACAGCAAATGACATGGAGTGCTCAACTCTGTGCAGAAAATAATTTCCTGGGAGACACCAGGCAAGCTTGTTAGGTCTGTATAGCTGGAAAACTTCCTTGGTTAGTTGAACATGCACAGCTGGTTGTACCACCCATCCCAGTGATTATGGTCTAGTGCAGGGGTCGGCAACCTATGGCATGCGTGCCACACTTGGCACGCCAAGCAATTTCAAATGGCACGCAGACTCAAATTGATCGAACTATTCCTTTGAGAAAATTTTCTCTCACATAAAAGCAGTACTAAATCCACAGCTTAGTCGCCTGAACATTCAGAAAATTGTGTCAAACTCAAAGTGACAAAGTATCTTGTCGATATTGAGCAACTGTCCAAGACCATGCAAGGGCAAGGCTCCCATTAATAATAAAAAGTGTTTTTTTTAATCTTTCAAGAAACTCTATTTCTTTTAATGTTGTTTACACCTCTACATATTATTGAATATCACTATATATTAATTAATTAAAATATAAAAATAAAATATATGGTAAAATAATAATATTGGCATCGACTTGTATAAAATGATATGTGATGTTGGCACTCTGAATAATTTGAAACCTTAAGTTGGCACACAGTTAGAAAAAGGTTGCCGACTCCTGGTCTAGAGCTGGGCTGCTATGGATATCTCTAACAGGAAAGGATGCTTACCAGGCAAACTGACGATCATGACTCACATTCTGCATGTTGCGAAAAAGTAGAAAAAATCTCAGAAGCCTTAGAACACATTCCCTCTGAGTACAAAACTTCTGAAAGCATTGCACACTGCTAAGAGTTTAATTCTTCTGGAAATGAAATAAAGGTCTGGAGAAACTGCACTACTGCACATAGGAAGAAAGTTCTTAAGAAACTGCACTACTGCACATAGAAAGAAACTTCTAGAACAACTGCACATAGAAAGAAACTTCTAGAACAACTGCACATAGAAAGAAACTTCTAGAACAACTGCACATAGAAAGAAACTTCTAGAACAACTGCACATAGAAAGAAACTTCTAGAACAACTGCACATAGAAAGAAACTTCTAGAACAACTGCACATAGAAAGAAACTTCTAGAACAACTGCACATAGAAAGAAACTTCTAGAACAACTGCACATAGAAAGAAACTTCTAGAACAACTGCACATAGAAAGAAACTTCTAGAACAACTGCACATAGAAAGAAACTTCTAGAACAACTGCACATAGAAAGAAACTTCTAGAACAACTGCACATAGAAAGAAACTTCTAGAACAACTGCACATAGAAAGAAACTTCTAGAACAACTGCACATAGAAAGAAACTTCTAGAACAACTGCACATAGAAAGAAACTTCTAGAACAACTGCACATAGAAAGAAACTTCTAGAACAACTGCACATAGAAAGAAACTCCTGTGAGAAAGTGCACTACTGCACATAGGAAAAAAGTTTTGGAGACTCTGCACATAGAAAGAAAAGTATGGAGAAACTGTACATAGGAAGAAAGTTCTGGAGAAACTGAATTACTGCACATAGGAAGAAAGTTCTGGAGAAACTGCACATAGAAAGAAAATTCTGGAGAAACTGCACATAGGAAGATACTTCTGGAGAAACTGCACATAGAAAGAAAATTCTGGAGAAACTGCACATAGAAAGAAAATTCTGGAGAAACTGCACATAGGAAGATACTTCTGGAGAAACTGCACATAGAAAGAAAATTCTGGAGAAACTGCACATAGAAAGAAAATTCTGGAGAAACTGCACATAGGAAGATACTTCTGGAGAAACTGCACATAGAAAGAAAATTCTGGAGAAACTGCACATAGTTAGAAAATTCTGGAGAAACTGCACATAGAAAGAAAAGTATGGAGAAACTGCACATAGAAAGAAAATTCTGGAGAAACTGCACATAGGAAGATACTTCTGGAGAAACTGCACATAGAAAGAAAATTCTGGAGAAACTGCACATAGTTAGAAAATTCTGGAGAAACTGCACATAGAAAGAAAGTTGTGGAGAAACTTCACTACTGAACATTGGAAGAAAGAGCTAAATTCCTGGGAACCATAATAACAACAATAGACATACGGAATCATCTAACATTAAAGAATAAATTAACTATTGAGATGATTGCTCTTCAATGTTCTACTGAGACAGAAGGAATGTGAAGAAAGGACTGACCAATGAAACAATAAAGGACAAGATGGAGATGGTTTCATTAATTAGAACATCTCTTACCTAAGCACCGCATGGACTTGACAAACTCTTCTATATGAATCAGACCATCGCCATCCATGTCGAAATAGTTGAACATGTCTTTTATGGGGAATTCCTTTACTTTGATATATTCCTTTATCAACCTGCAGAATTCTTTGAAATCGAGATGTTCATCTCCTGAAAAATAAAATATAGCAGATGAAAAACGAACAACAAAGCAAATTCTGCCTAACAATAGTTTGATGCTTGTGGAGTGTATGAATGTGTTACTATGTGAGTTAGTAGGGGAATTAATGAATGAATGATTGAATATAAATAAATTTATTAGTGTGTGAATTATTCATCATCATCATGTGACATATTCTTTCCAGAAAGTGGTCTTCCTTATAGATTCTCTGAACACCCTGTGATTCTGGGCGAGTTGACCTGGCGCAGTTAGAGACAGTTTAAGCAATCTGATATAACACAATAATAACAATAAAAACCATTACCCATCAGGGTCGACATATAATGCAGAAAGATCTCCACGCATCTCTTATCTTCTACCATCATTAAAAGTTTGGAAACTTCACACCCTGTTCAGTCCTTAATGTTCCCCAGCCAGCTTCTCGCCACCTTGTCTTTTTCCAACCTCCACCGTACCCTAAAGAACAACTTTTGTCACTGACGTATGTCTCATCACATGCCAGTACCACAAGAGTTTACACAGTTTTACGATTGTTAATTGTTTATGTCAGGTTATATATTTTGCTATGGTCTGTCGATCTGTGTCTGATAAGCACAATCATAAAACATCCATTATTCTGGTTTATTTATTCTTTATGTGATAAAGTCTCCAACTTTGTTGATGAAGACTCAATGAAGGAAATAAATACATGCATAGCAGTTGCAGCTATCACATTCACTAAAATAACTAATATCTGGAAATTCAAAGATCTAGGAAGAAACACCAAGCTAAAGTTATTCAACTCCTGTATTGTCTCAGTATTAACGTCTGGCAGTGAAAGATGGAAATCAACTAAGGAAAAGACCAAAAATTAAACAACTTCGAAAATAAATGTCTCTGGAAACTGATGAACATAAAATGGAGTGATTTCATCACAAATAGTGATTTAAGAAACAAAACACCAAAAATATGTGTCAAACATCATAAGAAAATGCAGATGGAAATACCTGGGTTACGTTTTAAGACTAGATGAAGACAATAAATCAACAAGCCCTTATGTCACCAGAGGGTAATAGAAAATGAGCAAGGCTCAAAGTCATCCTAAAATATGTTATGTTATGTTCCTCCAGGGCCATAGGCGGCGCATAGGGCAGAAACCATAGCTTTCCATTTCTGTCTTTGTGTTGCCAGGTCTTTCAATCCTTCTTCTTCTTCTTTCGTTCACTTGAAACATGTCTATATCTGTAATTCTGTCTCCTTAATAAAACTCACTGTCTTTTGTAGTTCATAAAGTGTCCCATAGAGTTTTGATTCCAGTGTTGTTTCCTCTGGCCAATATGTCTGCCTCAGCGTTTCATGCTCAGAACACTCTTGAAGTATATGTTTGGCACTCTGTGCTGCCTGTCCACATGGCAATGTTGCCAATCTTGAATTTTGTATACATGTGACTGCAGAGTCGGTTGTGTCCTGTTCTGAGACGTAGAATTATAACTTGTTCTGATCTGTTCATAATGTGATAGTCATCTTGTGTTGGTGTTTGTGGCTTTCTTATTGACTTTATCATCTGTTTTTTCTGATGGTAGGTGATTGGTATATCTGGTTGGTCTTCGGCAGCACCTTCCTTAGCCAGTTGGTCTGCTTTTTCATTTCCTGGTATTCCACAGTGAGAGGGTATCCACTGCATGGTTACCCTATACTGGTAAGACAATTCGCTAAGTAGTTTTTTTAAGTCTGTTAGTTTTCCAGACTGGAGAGCTTGAAGCACTGACCTTGCATCTGTCAGGAATACCACAGGCTGTAGGCCAGAGTTGGAGTTCAGCAATTTTTTAGCTGCCACACTAATTGCCTGGATTTCTGCATCATAATTATTGCAGAATTTTCCTGTCTGTGTTCTGATTGTATCTCTAGGCTTGTGTGGATATTCTATATATACACCTGCACCTCCATTCCTCACAGCATTCTGTGCTGACCCATCTGTGTACACTCTGACCCATATATCTTGTGGATATTCCTCATCCAGGAAACTGAGTGTGACTGTCATTCGCTGCACACTGTTCTGTTCGTCCTCGCTTAGTATTCCTTTCACATGGGTCTGAATGTATATTGGCATTCCATGTCTTTCACTCCACGGGGTTTGTTCTGGTACAGACGTTAAGGGGCTGTCAACTTCAGGTAGGTCTGTAAGTTGTCTACGGAGTCGTTTAGCTTGGTGGATAAAGCTGCTCCTTATCAGTCGCCCCATTGCTAGATTTTGGAATCTTTCCTTCATTGGATGACTTGGCATACACTGAAACTTTTCTGCTTGAGTTAGTACTTTTGTGTCTCTGCGTTCGCCAAGTGTTTGCATTCTTCCCATTTTCTGCATCTCTGCTATTGGTGTTGATTTCATTGCTCCCAACATTATTCTAAGTGCCTGGTTTTGCACTTTATCTAGATCTTGTAATGTGGTGTTTGATGCAGGACACCACGCAGCTGAACCATATTCCAGGTGTGGTCTTATGCCTTGATGGTAAACTTTACTGAGTATATTTCTACTGGCTCCCCATGTGGTTCCACTTAGTTTTCTCAGGATAGCTAGCTTCCTCCTGGCTTTTATTGTTGCTTTGTTTATGTGCTGCTTCCATGTCAGCTTATCATCAAAAGTAACTCCGAGGTATGTGGGTTGTTTGTCTTCTTTCAAGAGCTCTCCATCTATCTTGATATGACCAGCTTTTTGTTTTGGTGAGAGGGTAAAGAGTGTAGTGCTTATGTGTCAAACATCATAAGAAAATGCAGATGGAAATACCTGGGTTACGTTTTAAGACTAGATGAAGACAGAATAAATCAACAAGCCCTTATGTCACCAGAGGGTAAAAGAAAATGAGGAAGGCTCAAAGTCATCCTAAAATATGTTATGTTATGTTCCTCCAGGGCCATAGGTGGTGCATAGGGCAGAAACCATAGCTTTCCATTTCTGTCTTTGTGTTGCCAGGTCTTACAATCCTAAAATATACCATATTTAATTAAAGAGAGGGAAATAATAGGCTGCAAGACCATACTAGAACTAAAACTGCAGGCAGCGGACCACAACACATGGAGAATCAAAACCTCTGCCCTATATACCACCTACGGCACGAAAGAAACAAGCTAACTAATTAATATATTTTACCAGAAACACAATGAGAGCTTTGAATCATTTGAATTTTTACAACACTGAAGAATAGGGTTGGATTATATAAAGATTATATATAATTTTGAAAAAAGGAAATCACACAAATATTGGAAACTTAACAAAAATAGACTTATCGATACATTATACAGCAGATCCCATGTTCAATTTCATAAAGATACATAAAAATCACTCATATGTGAAACTAGAATCAATGATGGAATTTTCATACAATTCATCATCTGTCACAGACACATCGGGGCAGATATCATCCTGAATTTCATTGCTAACATTCACCTGTGTTATTGGAATTCAAAAAAGGTAGTAAAAATAGCAATACTGTGACCTACCATGCTGGTCATAAGAGGCAGCTATGGAGATTTGGGTGTGGAAATGACTGTCCTATCCCATAAGTCAAAGTGATCCAAGAACCATGCTCAAGTCTGGAAATTCAAAGATCTACGAAGAAACACCAAGCTAAAAATATTCAACTCCTGCATTGTCCCATTTTTAACGCATGGAATGAACGATGGAAATGAACTCAAGCAACAGACCAAAAATTAAACAGCTTCCAAAATAAATGTTTAGATTTTCAATATTTGTGTGCTTTCCTATTTGTCTAAATTATATATAACCTTTATATAAGCCCAAGCTTCAGTAGTGAAAAAATTCAAATGATTCAAAGCACTCAGTGTGTTTCTGGTAAAATATATTAAGTCAAAAGACATAAACCGAATTGTACGCCATGACACAATGCATCCTGTTCTCTAGATTATATCCTGCTAATTAACAGGAGTTTGAGAATAATCACAGAAGACAAGGACAGCTAACAAGATTGTTGCCATGATCCTCTTCTATACAGAGCTGTGAGTTTCCACCCTTAGGTAGTCAATGGCTGTCTACAGAATGTGCATGTATTCTGTAGTTAAGATAGTTTTTTATATAAAACATTTTTAATACCAGTAGATAGACATGGAGGGAGAACTTATTCACATTTGTCATATTTCATTCATTCACTTTATGATGTCAGCCTTTGTTCAAGTTGTCACCTATCCTCATTATGCATCAGTAGATCACTGAACTTATTGTTCAAACTGTTCTCTTTCCTCATTACTGCATCAGTAGACCACTGAATTTATTGTTCAAACTGTTCTCTTTCCTCATTACTGCATCAGCAGACCACTGAACTTATTGTTCTAATTGTTCTCTTTCCTCACTTTTCTTCACCTACTTTTCTAAAGATGTCATTTTTCCTCACTGCTGCATCATTAGACCATCCACTCAACCTATTTTTCAAGTTGTCACCTTTCCTCACTGCTGTATCAACAAAGCTATTTCAGATGGCCATAGTTTTCTTCTTGTGGTGTCATAGTGTAAAATATGTTGCTTTTTTTGGAGATTACCCACAGGGCACAAATTGGTGCCACCAACTCTAAATTTCCTGCACATCTGTTGTCACCTGTTCTCAATCTAAAAAATAGTTATTTGTTCCTTTCTTCCAAGCATTTAGATAGCTCCATGTTTATCAATCATTTAATGATGAACTTCATTTCTGGAAATGATACAGAATCTATGTTAATTCAACTTGTATATGTAATTATGACTGTTAAGTTTGGTTACAGAAAAGTAACATACTCTGATTATACACAGATAGGCTATACACTGTAATATATGACAAGTATTTGTGAGATTGTCAGAGGGTTTTCATACAATTTATCTACAGAAGAAGAGTTGATAGTGGATAGAGGGAACACGTTGAATTCTGAGATGCTACAAACACATGAAATCACATCGATAATGAGAATGGTCAGCGTTCACAGCACAAGCTAATTTAACAACTTTGCTTTACGAGGTGTGCTCATTATGTTATTGAATTGATAAACATTTTGAAGCTGCTTCATAATTGCCCGCAGGAGGTGAACACTGCAGTTGATGACACATTTAAGCTGCAACCAGAAGAATTTAGTATACAATGTGGTACTTGTAGAACTGGACACCTACGGGGCTGTATAAAGAGCATAGTGAATCAGTGAGCTAAGTGAACCATCAACATACCCTTTAACATCTGCTGAGAGAGACTGAGAACACATGGGTCGAACTAGCATGCTATGTCATTGATTCATAACCAGTCACCAGTGTGTCAGTAAATAAATCAATGAATGAGAAAGTCAGTGACTGATTGTTTCAGTCTACTCATCTTTCAATCTCTTGGATCGTAAGACAAAGTCCTCTCAAAATATCTCTCCCTTCTTGTTCTATCTTTATGTCTTTGAGACAACGAATCTTACACATTCATGTGTCGCTTCAGTTGCCATATCCCATCTGTTGAAGATCTGTTCTTTCATCAGATAGGTTACGGTCTATCTAGAGCTGTCTGTTCACAGCTAAAAAGTATTACTTTATCATAATCATCCTATCTTTTTCTTTCCATATTTTACTGTTCCTTTATGTATCTGTATTTATCTCTTTCCTTCAGGGTATGGCATGGTCTTCCTCTTTCCTTGTGGGTTCCAGAACAATGCCTGTCATACAATGCTTTCTGTAAGTCTTATTAGCACATGAACTATCCATCTTCAGCGTCACTTCTTGAGTTCTAGCTCTATCGTCACTTCTTGAGTTCTAGTTCTATTGTCACTTCTTGAGTTCTAGCTCTATCATCACTTCTTGAGTTCTAGCTCTATTGTCACTTCTTGAGTTCTAGCTCTATCATCACTTCTTTAGTTCTAGTTCTATTGTCACTTCTTGAGTTCTAGCTCTATCATCACTTCTTGAGTTCTAGCTCTATTGTCACTTCTTGAGTTCTAGCTCTATCATCACTTCTTGAGTTCTAGCTCTATTGTCACTTCTTGAGTTCTAGCTCTATCATCACTTCTTGAGTTCTAGTTCTATTGTCACTTCTTGAGTTCTAGCTCTATCATCACTTCTTGAGTTCTAGCTCTATCGTCACTTCTTGAGTTCTAGTTCTATTGTCACTTCTTGAGTTCTAGTTCTATTGATGTCTATTTAGTAATGTGTCAGTGATCACACAAAAATCTGAACTGAGTCAATAGTTACTGTATTAGACTGAGAAAGTCATTTAAAATTTGTGTTATGTAACGAGTGCTTGTTAAATACCAGAGCTCATAAATATAACAATGAAACACACTTTAACAGACCGTTAGTATCATACTTCCGCATCATGACCATGATCTCCTTTTCTTTGGCAGGTAAACGAAGAGTTTTAAAAGTATTCATAATCTCATCTTTACTGATTAACCCATTCTTGTCCTCATCAACTAATTGAAACATATCCTTAATATCTGTCAGGGAAAGGATGAAAAGTTAAATATGAAAAAAAATAGAACATTTTACCTCATATTTAATCAAAAGTCCCATATTCGATGATACAAGGTATGAGTGCAGGTATCATTAGTGCACAGCAAACAAGTTCATAGATGCTCCAATCCCATCTCAACCAAAAGCTCACAGTTCCATTTCAGTATTGATTTATCAGTCTTTTCGTACATCTATTATGGTTCTCTTTCCCTGCTGTTACAATTTTTATACAAATCTCCTTTAATCTTACCCCTTGATATCCGGTACTGAAATCCTGACTGAAATACCCCACATGTATAGTGATGGGCAGCATCAAGCATAATCTGCTATAAGCTCATGTTGCAGGCACGGGGCTAGTGACCCAAAACCTCTGGTAGTCACAAATGTCTATTTCCCAAACAACTAGAAACTATTCCTCAGGACAATATTCCTCTCCACATCAAATCATATTATAGTGAGAGAATTCAACAGTCCCACTCTCCCATCTGGAGAGGGGGATACCAAACTCTTGATGCAAGAGGAGAAAAAAATAGAAGACTGGATGATAGAAAATCAACTAGTTTTTATAAACGAACATCTATCAGAGCCAACCTTTTACTATAGACCATGGAAATCTCAGATCCCTCTAGAACTTACCATCGCAAGAGAGAACATCCAGCATATAACAGAAAACGTAGTAACACAACTTGGTGGAGTGACCAGAACCTATTCTACTAACAATAAAAATGACCAAATGACAGAACAATAACAACAAATTTCTAGTTCAAGCTAAAAAATAAAGGGCAAACTGAGACACTTACATAACAAAAACTACACATTTTCTCACAAGAAATATACAAAAGGCATAAAATAACTAACAAACATAATCCTGAAAGCTGCCACCAAGCGTATACCTAGAGGTAGAGGAGAAAACTATAACCATTTCAGGAACAGAAAACTATAAACATTTCTGGAACATAAAATTCCAGGAATGATGAGGCCTCTGCTGCAAGATCCAAAATGGAAACTAGACCAATAGAAATCAACATCATTGAACACAATTAATAGACTACAAGAAATTTTCAGGAGATAAAAACTAAACAGCATTAGATCCAGCTGGAAAGAAAAAACAGCTACACTTAACATGAAGAGACTCAACAAAAATGTGACACCTGATCAAGTGTCTTAATGAAGAGAATAATCTCCAAGGCAGAACATCATCAAAGACAAGGGAAATATCCTACATTGGTATACAGCCTGAAAATACTCTAGCCAACTCCTATGCTGAAGAAAGCAAAATTAAGATGACAAGAACAAGAATTATTGAAGTAAGACAAGAGACAAAAAAACCTTGTACAAGAAACAACCATGTGCAGGCTAAATGAGCTCACCCTTTCACAAATCAGAACTTAACACAGCAATTCAGAACCTCAAAAGAAGGAAACCCCAGGACCTGATTGAATTACAAACAAAATGATTCAACACCTAGGTCCCTTTGGAAGAAATAGATTACTAGATCTCTTTAATAAATCTTGGGCACAAGGGATCTTCCCAGAATAATGGAAAGAGGCAGAGATAATACCAATTGCCAAGAAAGGAAAAAAAAAATTACAAAACAAGCTACCATCCTATCAGCTGTCAAAACTGCCTTGGAAAAGTTATGGGGAATAAATGGCCAATAAGAAGTTCTTAAACTATCTTGAAAAAAAAACAAGCTACCAATGACTATCAATAAGTCTTCAGAAATTACAGAAGCACTGAAGACCAAACAAAATAAGCCTTGGAAAAGTTATGGGGGAAAAATGGCCAATAAGAGGTTCTTAAACTATCTTGAAAAAAAAACAAGCTACCAATGACTATCAATAAGTCTTCAGAAAGTACAGAAGCACTGAAGACCAAACAAAATACCTGGCCAGGAATTAAAAGATGCTTTCCAGAAAAAATATCAAACTCCTACCTACCTTCTTTGATCTCACAAAGGTCTTTGATAAAGTCTGGAAAGAGGGACCACTTACCAAAAAAAGGAATTGTAGGTAAAATGCTAAAGTGGATCACAAACGTTCTATGTGAACACATGCAAGAGTAAAAAAAAAAACACTAAGGGAAAGAAAAGCAAAATGGCTTAACATTACAAAGGGATGAGTTCTACAACCCACACTCTTCATCAATTTTATAGATGACCTGCCAAAGGTATTTATACCATGCATACATAGGGCTCTCCATGCAGATAATCTGGTTATATGGATCCAATCAGAATACATAGGAGTTGCAAATGTAAGAATGCAGGAGTGGATAATAATAAACACAGTTGAAAAGTTGGCAAAACCCTAGGATGTTCAAATAAATAAAGCATGACTGTCACCACACTCTTCACACTCTCCACAAAACCTTAAAATTATACTCTCACACTGGACAAACGATACTCTCAAAAGAAAACAACCTGGTCTACCTATGACTAATATTTGACAAGAAGCTTACATGGGTATTACATATCGAAGATACAGAAAGAAAAGCCAAATGCAAGCTATAAATAATGAAAAAAACTATTTGGGACAGAGTGGGTAGTTGAGTTGCAAACCACAAAACTAGTAGGTCCTATTCGCTCAACTCCAGAACATGGATATCGCATATATGCAACAGCAAATAATAATCTCCAGAAGCTGAACAAAATTCAGAACGTAGGAGCCCAAATTATAACAGAAGAACTAAGGAGCGCACCTAAAATGGCAATGGAAGCAACAGCAGGATTACAAATCTAACAGACTGCAGGGATGAGAAAATCACAATAATGATAGAAGAATGTAGATGCCTGAAACAGCACTCTATGCATGAGAAAACAAATAAACTAAAATAAATGACTGAAAAGACATCCACTCAATCACCATTTTTTTTTAAAATGATGAAAACCAATGAATAAGTAACTACTGATAACCTGGTGAAACAGGAGCAACACAACATATTACAACATTGCAAAGACCTCACCCACATATACAACGTAACTTATGATCCCAGGCATTGAGAACAGAACTATGGAAACATATTGTTCTCAAAGTAAAAACATTTGATCACCTAGACATCAAATACACCATCTCATACTGAACTCATGTCTTCACAGATGAAACATTAGAATGTCATAAACAAGAGCTGGGATACAAATCATCATCATTAAGTGCCGTCTCCGCAACGAAGGTTGGCTGCAACGGATCTCTAACATCCCCTGTCTCTTGTCTTGGTGGTGCATTCTGCTAGACTGTAACCTGTCCATCGTGAGATGTTACTCTCCCACTTATATCTCTGCCTACCTCTTGCTTGCCTCCCCTTGACTTTACCCTCAAGTAAGGTCTTCAATAAGGTGTCATGTCTTTTAATGTGACCAAAATACTTTATTTGCCTAATCTTTATTTCTCTTAGTAGTTCTTTCTTCATATTGAGTGTCTTTAGCACCTCTTAATTTGTTTTATTCTCTTTCCATGATGTTCTCCCTATTCTTCTATATACCCACATCTCAAAGGCATTAATTCTGTCTTCTAACTGTTTATTTAGTGTCCATGTTTCTGAGCCATACATTAATATAGAGTAGATGTAGCATTTTATAATTCTCATTTTTAACTTTTGGGATACAAATACTTATACTAAACACCCCAAATATATACCTCTCAACTGTTAATTGCAAATTATCAACAAACTACAGGGCAGATCTACAAACAATCTCAAAAGCATTAGAAGAGCAGAATGTCAAAGGTGCAAAAAGTCTTCCTATGTGACTGCATGTCAAATCTCCAGACGATTCAAAATTAACGGAAAGACCTCACAAAAATAATCTCAGAACTTGTAAATCAACTGTCTACTAAAAACAAATTGTGCTGCAGTAGATCCTGATGCAGAATTTCAGAGAATAACATAGCTGACAACTGGCAAAGACAGGTACAAGAAAGGAACAATTCCATCACAGAATATCACTAACTGCAGCAAAAACTCTAAAATCAAAAATGTGAAAAAGTAAGTAAAAGAGAGTAAAGTCCCTTTCCATATCACTGAGATATATTGGTAATAAGTGCTAGGTTCTAGGTTGCCAGAATTTTACCATTTCAAAAGTTGTACAATTTTAAAACCTCACTGGCCATGAAATGTATGTTTTGGTCATTTTCAAATATACTACAAGGTAGGAGTTTGGCTATTTTTTAAAATATTTTTCCTCAGATTTAATAGAATCAATTCCTACTATGTGGAAAACCTGCTTAGTCCCAAAATGTGCAATTATGGACACTACACTATAGATAGATGATGTGGTCACCATCACATAAGCCACCTTGATTTTTCTAGATTTAATCTTTTACCTATTTCATAAGGTTGGATCTGGGAACTGTTTGTGACAAAAATAAAATCCTCCCAAGTTGAAATCAACCCTGGAAGTCCTTTAGGGAAGACAGTTCTTTAATCATTGTGCTTACAGGAATAGAATATGCAAACAAAATATTTCCTTGAGCAAAAAAAAAATGAGAAAAAAATATATAAAAGACTGCATTAATGGTGGTCTGCAATGTTCCAGTACTCCTAGTGTCAGCCATCACCCATCTGAGGTGAAAATTGAAATTAGTAGTCTGCAGATATCCCATTTTCAAACATGTCATTCCCTGTGTTCATGAGGTACAGGCTGGAAACAGTAACTGTCATGGGAACAATATAAAAAAAACCAAATCACAAATTGCCCAGGAAGTAGATGATCAGGAAAAAAAAGCAAGGAACAGTGGTGTGGATGTACATGAAAAAGCCTTTGATTGTGTGTGGTATGATGGACTTCTTAAATTACAGCAAAACATAGTGAGTGGGCGCATGCAATCCTATATAAAACACTACCTGAACAACCGATAGGCAGCAGTAAAGCTTGAAATGAAGCACAGCAGAAAGAAACTCTTCAAGCATGGAGTACCACAGGGAGGTGTTCTATCCCCTATTTTATTCCTTATATTCATAAACGACATTGACCAAATCCACTCACATAAAGTAAATGCTGCAATGCATGCAAACGATCTGGAAATACGGTGCAGTGAAAACAGTGTGGGCACAACAAAAATAAGGTTGCAGGAAACCATGGACAATTTGGCAATACAGACACACAAATGGTCCATGTCTATCAATTTAAAAAAAAAAACTACCTATACCATCTTCAGCATGTCCACCAAATCACAGGTTATCTTACTAACCATAAAGGTCAAACATTGCCAAAAGACCCACCTACCTTGGAGTCACTTTTGACCCAAGAAGTACATGAAAACAGCACATAGACAAGTGCCAAAAGAAATTTATAATGAGAACAGCACTCCTTAAAAAAATTAACTGGAACAGACCTGGGAGCAAATTAGAAAATTCTAAGTAGAGCATACACGGCTTTGGACCAGCTTTGGAATATGGAATGTCAGCATAGAGCTACAAAAGCAGCACTCAAAAAATCTCAAAGACACAGGCTCAGATGTCACATGTTCAGAAAGGCAAGACAGACCTGTGCAACTGTGGACTGAGCCCAAAGACAGCAGAACACATTCTTCATGCATGTCAACTCAACTATCAAGAAGTGAGGGAGAAAATATGGTCTACTGAGACGGCACTACTTCCAAACACTAAGGGGTTTCATGGATTACATGAAACAAATTACACAGTTCACTGAAGCTATTGGCACTGTAACCTGCTATCTACTGAAAAATTAAAAAAATAAGACAGAAGTTTGCTATCTACAATATAAGCAATAAAGAATAAATACAATTGGGATTTTGAAAAGTGTTGTTAAATAGAGGAATTTGTTATAAACGTATGCATCATGAAGTGATTCTACTGTAGGCTACCTGCATTGGTAGCATATAATGAAACCAAGAAAGTGGAGGCTTGTGATAAAGTATTTATAACCTTTGTGTCATAAATAAAGTTGATACCACAGAAAAGTTAATAATCATGGATGATATTTATGCAAAACCAGGAAGCCATAGAACAGATATAGAAAACTACCTTGGAGTATCATTCTCTCCTTATAGCCAGTGGTTGACCAAAAACGGCCTACCTAGTGTTGCCTCTAACATTTAGTAATGATGACATTTCTTTTACATTTCCAAGAACATGAACCCTTGTACCCATTTCCTCGTTGTTGAATGTACCATGAGAGTTTTGTTTTTTAAATCATGAGTGATGAGTAAACTCAAGTCCCAGATCACATGGTCACAAGTGAGAAACTTACAATGCTACACTACTGCGACTCATAAGAAGACTAGTTTTAAAACTGCACTCAATAGAACTTTTGCATGACAAATACCGAATACAAGTATAGATAGAACATTGCAAATATAAGCAGGGTATAAATGAAACAATCTGAACACAAAAAGTTATAACAGAACGGCAACAAGAAAAAAATAAAGGCAACAATGATGTTGGCCTACATCTTCTTCTATATCAATTCTCAACTGCCTTCTGGTTAGTAGGATATAGTCTAGAGAACGGAATTTGTTGTTAATATTTACAACTGAGCTGCCATGTCTACATCTTTCAGCCTGATACATTCAACTCCAGCACAGCCTTTAGGTCACTTTGACCGTCCATAGGATGGAAAGCTAACAGCAGAAAACCTCATATGAGATAAATATAGCCAACCGAAGTCTAACTTCCTGTTTACATTCTCCTCAGAAATTGTCACCCAGGCAAATGTTTTGGCTTGTAATGGATTAAGGACACAGTGAGTGATAAACAGAGAGCTGACACACACTCATCGCTGCGACAGTTAGCAAGGCTGTCACAGGCTAGGGAGATCTCAGCTGAATTTTAAAATGCAGAAATCGGATGTGCTACATCTACATGATGTAGAAATTATGGTAGTATAATGTATTTCATGTTCCCCTGTGGAAATCACACATATTCATGTTGGTTATTAGACAGCGAATGCAGAAGAAATGTGATAACAACATTTTACAAACCAATTTTAAATTGGCTACATAAAACAGCAACTAATTAAACTGTCAGCAAAGCACCTTTAACTAGCAACCAACTATACACTGTACTAAATTAACTGCAAACGGTACAAAACCAACTACACACAGTACTAAACCAACTACACACAGTACTAAACCAACTACACACAGTACTAAACTAACTACATACAATACTAAACCAACAGCCCACAGTACTAAACCAACAGCCCACAGTACTAAACCAAAAGCCCACAGTACTAAGCCAACAGCCCACAGTACTAAACCAACTACACACAGTACTAAACCAACTACACACAGTACTAAACCAACTACACACAGTACTAAACCAACTACACACAGTACTAAACCAACTACACACAGTACTAAACCAACTACACACAGTACTAAACCAACTACACACAGTACTAAACCAACTACACACTGTCGGTTAATCCATTGGAAATTTCTAGGCACAATATTCCCGTAGGTTGCCATTACTTTCGGGAAGGAACAACCGTTAATCGAGCACCATAAAGAGAACACATTCGTTCTAGTCTGCCATTTTGTAACGATATAAAGGGATTGGAACAACTAATCAAGAACACAAAGAAATATAGCGAAGCACAAAATTTGTATTTAAACACGCAGAAAAAAAAAATCATGTCAACAGATATAACAACACAACAACCAAAAATCAGAATAGACAATACCGAGATAGAATTTGTGGATAAATTTGAATACTTAGGAGCAAACATCAACGGTGCAGGAGACTGCATGGCAGAAATAAGGAAGAGATTGGCAATGGCATATTGCAAAATAACACGGCTAAAAAACATATGGAAAAACAACAAAATAGAAACGAAAGTGCTAATGTTACAAACTTTTATTTTTCCGGTTGCAACATACGGCTGTGAAACATGGACTTAGTAAAACAGCGGCAAAGAAGATCAACGCCTTCGAGCTGAAATGCTACAGAAAGATACTTAGAATATCATGGAAGGATAAAATCAGAAACTCAGATATTATAAACACACTGAATATTCCAGAGGTGTTGGTTACTAAACACAATAACAAAAAGAAAACTACGCCTGTTTGGTCATATAAAGAGACATAACTGTTTAGAAAGACAAATAATGGAGGGAAGAGTACCTGGGAAGAGGAGAAGGGGCATACCAAGAAGACGATGGACTGACGACATTAAAGATAATATGAATACATCGCTAGAAAATGCAAGCCACATCACCCAAGACAGAGAGAGGTTCAGAGAGTTCATTGGGAAGACAACGTTCTGGAAGGAATATGTCACATGACACACACTGTACTAAACCAACTACACACAGTACTAAAGCAACAACATAGTACTAAACCAACTACACACAGTACTAAACCAACTACACACAGTACTAAACTAACCACACAAGTACTAAACCAACCATACACAGTACTAAACCAACAACACATGGTAAGTAACACTCATGCGATAGGGTCACAGCGACCCTGAAGCCATGCTGAAGTTGGATGTGTCAGGCAGAAATTGTAGATATAGCAGCCAAGCTATAAACAACAGAAAACATTCTGCTCTCTGAACTATATCTTGCTTATTTGCAAAAGAGTTTAGAGCGAATGCAAAAGATGAAGATAATATAAAAAACAAAATACATCTACTAACATACCAACTACACATGGTAACATACCAATTACACATAGTAACATACCAATTACAAATAGTAACATACAAATTATATCTAGTAACAAACCAACTGTACATAGTAACATACCAACTACAGCTAGTAACATACC
The DNA here is from genome assembly GCA_034231615.1 of Meghimatium bilineatum. NCBI lineage: Eukaryota > Metazoa > Mollusca > Gastropoda > Stylommatophora > Philomycidae > Meghimatium > Meghimatium bilineatum. The sequence continues at coordinate 33,573,088 of CM067322.1, forward strand.
AACTAAATCTAGTAACATACCAACTAAGTCTACTAACATACCTACTTCATCTAGTAACATACCAACTACAGCTAGTAACATACCAACTAAATCTAGTAACATACCTACTTCATCTAGTAACATACCAACTACAGCTAGTAACATACTAGTAACAGCTAGTAACATACCAACTAAATCTAGTAACATACCAACTACAGCTAGTAACATACCAACTAAATCTAGTAACATACCAACTACAGCTAGTAACATAGCAATTAAATCTAGTAACATACCAATTACACATAGTGAAAAAACACTGCATATAGTAACAAATCAACTACATCTATTACTATTAACGGTGCCTTTACATGTGAATCCTGTAACGTCATTTACATTGTAATTTGTAAATGTTTTGACATGAAATATATAGGTGAAACTGGCAAAGAATTAAGTAACCATTTCTACCAACATCTTCATGCCATTAACCATAGAACACCTACTCCTGCCGTTACAAATTTCAATGGTGCTGATCATGAAGGTGCTCATGATATTCAGGTCACTGTATTAAGATTTTGCATCACAGACGATAGAGCTAGGTACTCCCTTGAAAATTGTGATATATTGAAGTTTGGTACCCGTAAACCATTTGGACTTAATACTAATAAATCATTTATTTATATTTGAGGTTGTGGGGTCTTCGTCATTTATGTTGTTTTCAAGCATAGGCCTAGTTGTTTTAGTTATCATTTCTCATATTTTTTTTACTGTGTGTCTCTATGACAATACTTGTGTATACATACATCATTGTTGTTTTGGGTGTCTCTACTGTTAAATGTCTGCCATCTAATGCTTTTGTGCTAGTGCCATTATTATTACTGCTTGCCTTGTATTTCTTTTAAAAGACCTTAATGTTGAAACTGCCTTGAATACTGTATTTGTATTTTTTCATACCCATAGGCTGATAGTCTGTGCATTCATTCACTGATCGAGCTTACATCTAGTAACAAATAAACTACATATATGAACAAACTACATATACTAATAAATGTAATCATAAACCAACTAGGCCTACATCTAATAAACCAAATATATATCTTATAACAAAATCAAATGCAAGTTGCAACTTCAACTAACAAAAAATCAACTACAGCTGGTAGGAAATCAACTTCAGCTAACAAGAAATCAACTTCAGATAGTAGGAAACCAGCTTCAACTAACAAGAAATCAACTTTAGCTAGTAGGAAATAAGCTACAACTAACAAGAACTCAACTTCAACTGGTAGGAAACCAATTTCAACCAACAAGAAATCGACTTCAACTAAAATAAATTACTTTAAGTTATATTAAAAATAACATGAACTAACAATTCAACTTTGTTAACCTGAAATCATCGAAGGATGAAGCTGAAAATATAAAACAAACCATGAATAGTATACCACTGACTAGATGTTTTTAAAAAAGAATTACTACTTAAGGTTCTTTCCTAGCAGCCGAGCCCACATATTGTGAGGGATGTGGAACGAAGGATATCAGAATACAATATAAATGGGAGAATAATATTGTGGTCTTTGTGTTTTTATTCTTCTTCTTCTGCATTCAGGAATCTTCTGGTCTTGCTAGATCTTCAGGCCAGTCACCACGACAAAGATCCCAGTCTTCTCCAGGTCAGAGTGGCTGCCCCAAAGTTTTTGCCTTGGATCATTATGGCCATGTCTTTCCTCGCAGTTCTTTGTATCCTGGATAGTCTTGGAGTATGTACTCAGGGGTTTGTATGATTGTTCCACATGGACATTCATTTGTGTGGCCACCCTGATCCAGTACAAGTGACTGTAACATGCAGTGGTCAGTTCTAAGTTGAAAGATGATGGTCTGTTATTGCCTATGAAGTTGGTGTATGGGGTCTGGTTTTGAGTCAGTATCCATATCTTTCTCCCATTGTGATGTATAAAGGTTGCAGATAAGTGTTTTGGACTCACTGTATAGCAGAGGATAGCTGAATTGTTCCATTTTACCTCCTGTTTTTGCCAGGGCATCAGTTCTCTCATTTCCAGTGATCCCACAATGGGCGAGTAGCCATTGAAGAGTGATGTTTGAGCTTTTTTTATGTTTGCCAGTTCTAGTCTAATTTTCTGTATTGTGTTTTCATTTTTGTTGCTTTGTAGTGTTTCCAATAAGGATCTGCAGTCCGTGAATATTACTACATTGGATGGTGTTGGATGATCTGTGGAAACGAGAGCTCTCAGTGCCTGCAGGAGTGCCTCGGCTTCTGCTCTGAAGTTTCAGCATGTCTTTCCAGCTGGGAATGCTTTACTGAGGCTCTTTCTGTTATTATATCTTATAAAGACACCTGTTCCTCCATTTTTTATAGTTCCCTTTGCCGATCCATCTCTGTACATGTGTCCATATTTTAGGATCATATTTGTGTGAAATCATTTCCTGTGCCAGAGACTTTAGCTGAGGTGGTGTCAGGTGTTCTTTGCTGATGATCCCTGGGACTTTGACGATGGAGATGTTTTGGACTGTAACTTGGCTCATTAAGTTATTTTATTATTTTCATGGCATTATAAACTAAACACAATCTGGTTTTTATTATTTACCCATCAGCTCAATCTGCGTTTTAACATTGCAGTACCAACCAATTCTTAGAGCAGCACAGTATGTTAACATCATAGTATATTCCCAGAGTATATCTTTGCAACTGGAAACACACGTTTTTACAGTAATAACAAATTTATCAATCGAAGCCCAATTACGGCAGCCATTTTGTAACTAGAAATACTTCAGTAGAGTTACATCACAAATCACTAAAAATTTAGGATTGGTACAATTGTTAAAAAGTTTGAAATGTAGGTCTAGCTCCTAGGAAAAGACCAATTTTTTTTCACTATTCTACAAAAATTTATTATGTTAAGCTGCATTTTCATGCTCTGTCTATATTCTACAGTCTTAACTCTTTCTTAAATGTTGTTGTCAAGACATGTTATCTAGTTGTGCTGTGTGATACCATGATTGCTGGTGTATCTCTCAGCTTGGTATATCTGATTTAAGCACGATTGCTTGGGCAGGACTGTGGTCCTGCTCCATGTCAGGGATGGCCTGATCAATCTTAGTTTCCAGCTTCTATTGGCTGGACTAACCCCTATCTCTACTTCAAGGAGTTGGTCTCGATGGGGAGTCTTAACAGTTATTTTTGGGGATCTCCATGGCATAGTGGTTAAGCCATTTGCATTGTGCTCAAGAGGTCACTGATTCAAATCAAGCTCATGGAGGTCTTGTTTACACGGATGATGATTTTTTTTCAGAAATCCTTGCGGATTATCACTTGAAGCCACAGAGTTACATGCTATGAGTGGTATTCTCGACAGGTGTTGTACTGCTCCAATGAGAAGGAAAGAGTACGTATAGGAAACCCGAGCACAATGAAGTCATTCCTCTATGCCTTTTCCACATTTTCTCAACTATTATTGTAAATTTCTTCCTTTGATCACTGGTATTCCTATCACTTATCTCCACTGCTTTATTGTCCTGCATCAGTTGTTTAGATTATATAAATATTTCTGAACTTGCTCGATCATGTGGTTGGAACATGGGGATAAATGTTCCAGTGTTGGGTAACAACCCTAAACAGGAAGCCGGTGACTGGAGTAACACCGGGCAAATGTCAAGATAAACAAAAATAGGTAGATGTGTTACCAAAATAAAACATAACACAACCTAACAACGAGATACAGGGACAGCTCTCGTTGTTAGGTTGTGTTATGTTTTATTTTGGTAACACATCTACCTATTTTTGTTTATCTTGGTTGGAACATGGTGGTTTTAACTGCTTCTGTTATCTTTATTCATCACAATTTAATGAGATGCCTCTGACTTTATATCTGTTGTATCCTTCGTCTTCTTCTTCCGTTTTCATTCTCAAACACCCACTGGGTCTCTCTTATAGCAGGACAATGGCCCAACTAGATTTCCAGCAGGATGTAGTCCAGAAAATGGAAATGCGCTGTGTCGCCGTTTTATTTGCACCAATGGTCTGACACATCCATCTTCGGCTGAACCAAATACCACTAAATATTATGGAGAGCTGTCAGTGTTAAGAGTGTTGTATGATCGAACCATTTGATGTGATGTTTTTCTGAATGAGGTTCTGATGTCAAATCTTGTGCTGTTTCCATTTGTCAACTGTTTTATTATCTATCATGTTTCTCTTGTTATTCATAGTATTCTTTGCAAGATGAGAAGGAAAATCTTGTCAGATAGGACTGAGCGACAGAAGTTGGTACAACCTGTATCTCTTAACGCCATAAGTTGGGCAGTCTACCTATCCTGACAACCCACAATGTGCTAACAACTTTGAGCAGAGAACATGTGGGATACTAGCCTTATCCTAGGGTGAAAAAAATGTATCCTAAAACTAAAGGGCCAGAGCAGACCAGGCCCTTAGCTGTGGTTGGCACCTGGTCTAGGTTGGGAGCACCGGTAGGCAGACATAGTAACATACCAATTACTATTAATTATTATCCAATTACCAGGAACATAACTCTGCTGATGTGGAAGCTCCTGCAGCTTGCTTTGTTTAAAATGTATTATTATAAATTTCTTTGGAGTTGATAGAACATAGAGGAATCATGCTGCGTAGGCAATAAATTCTCTCTGGGCATTGTTCTATGGAGATGTGTACTCCATCGGTGGACTTAATGGGTCTCAGAATTGTCTTTTGAGCCACAATCATTATCACCATGGATTGCTGATTATATTTCTTATAGCACAACATTACTATTGTCTGAAAAGATGGCAAGGTGCCTACTACCCTTTGTAAGAATTTCATTCATCAATGCTGTTATACTTTTATGAACATTTATTTGTAGGAGTATGTGTGTATATTTGGCTATATGGCTTCTTCTTCAGCGTTCATTCTCAAACGCCAGCTGATTCTCTTGTAGCAGGACCATGATCCTACTAGATTTCCAGCAGAATATAGTCCACAAATTGGATATCAATTATGCCGCCGTTTTATTTGCACCAATGGCCCCGATGTATATGACAATGTATATACCGGTATATTGTGTTATTTTACATGTCAGCATTTTACTTTGCTGGTTTGTATTCTTGTTCATCTATTACAACTGAAGACGACTAATTGAGTTAAAATTAGGTTACAGATGATGATGAAGACAATGGTATCTGCAGTGTGTTTGAATGTGACAAATGAGTCATATTCACACCTGAAATATTCTTCCACTCTAAACGTGTGGGAGAAGTCTGTGAGACATTGAGTAGTTCTTGTCCATGCTTCAGCACAATTTTGATGAGCATCACCTTGTCTGAAGTTTTCTACAGGAGATCCTGAGTATGCAACATCAATCAGTCGTGTCCTGTACCAGACTCTCATGAATTTATATCTACACTGAAGTGAATCAGTGATATCTTAAGCATAACCTGTTTGTCTTACTTGTTTATGTCCTACTTTACCTGTAAATCTTACTTTGAGGGTGTCTTACTTTACCTAGCTCTCTTATTTTATCAATCCATGTTACTTTATTGGTATCTTACTTTGTGCTTGTGTCAACTTTGTTGTTATCTTAATTTGTGTTGGCGTTTTAAATTTACTTGTCAATGTCTTACTTTAGTTGTCAACCTACCTTTGTTAATACCTTACTTACCTGTCAACTTTACTAAGTAAAATTAAGTAATAATCAGTCATTTGTCATCAATGTTGTGCACGAGCCAGAGGAAAAACTATAAAAGAATCCTGAGGTGCCTTCACTACAGCCATGAGCACTCTTACAAGGGAGATAAAGGCTGTGATGGAGGCACTGTCATGGCTAAAGTTACAGACTATTCTCATGCAATTATACTTATATTATAGTGACTCAATGAAAACATGGACAAAAGTACAAGAGGGAGTCATCCACCATCAATGGTTGGAGTTATTGACACAATCTATGAAAGATTACCTATATATTAATGCCAGGGCATGCAGAGGTCGAAAGAAATGAGCGAGCTGACACGCTGGTGAGTATGGTTAATATCAATAGATACATCAATGGATCTATCTGACAAAGTTAATGCTAAGTCCACTCAGAAGACTTTCAAAAGTGTGAATCATGGTCACTCTCAAGACTGTGCACAATTGGTGTGAAGATCTGAACAACCTATAAAGAGAAATATAAGATATATGAAAGGGTGCAAAATCAGCATCAAACTTGAATTGTCGGCCACTACACTGGTGAATTTATTGAGACAGAGATCATTGTATCTATGAACTTGTCCGGTGTGCGCTGATGATAACCTGCAGTCACAACTCATAATTATTTCTTTACCTGTCTGTCTTAGTTTATCTGTATATATCTTATTTAATATAAAGCAGTTAATATTTCATACCTCCTCATCTCTGACATCAGGTCTAGAATTCTAAAGAGGAAAATATAAAAAAATAGACATAAGTAGCAAATTATTAATTTATTTAACGTTTACGGTACATTAAATTGAAAAATTGATGAATGACTAATGAAAAAAATTAACATGGAAAAAGGGTTTAACCTGACCATGTAGTTCAATTTCAGATGTTGACGCCCATGTTGATAAATTCATAAACTAAGATTGCGCAATGCTAATCCAATGAAACCAACTTATAAAAGATCACTTTAAGCTTTACAAATTGTGCATGTCACGAAATGAGAACAGTTGTTAGACATGATCTAACATACCTGGGAAGAAATATGAACAATAGAAATTGAAGACATTAGGTTAGTAAAAAGTGATAATTTGTACATGCCAATAAAACTTTCTATGGACAAGGAATTTCCTACTCAAGTAGAAGTGGCTATACAATTAGAATACTTAGTTACAGGTATTTATTTAGAAGCAACTATAAAAATGGCGGTATTAGCAGCTTACCAGCAGAAGAGGTCTGCTCAGTTGGCTGTTTTAGCAGCTTGCAAGAGCTAAGGAGTTAAGTGAGAAGATATGGGTTCAACAGAATTGTTGTACTGTAAACAATACAGTTACAGTTTAGAACATATTTCTTTTATAATTATTTTCCCACATCCTTCACTGAAGCAAGAACTACTATATTTAAGTATGTTTCAAAGTATTCTTTTTCTTCTTCTTCTGCATTCGCTTTCTGATAATCAAAAAGAAATTTTGTGTAATTTTTGTCACAGGGCATGAAGTACATAGTGCTGCTAGTTTACAGCAGAGCTTCATAATTTGCACCTTCTGGCCCAGAAAATCCAACTTTGGCATGTTTTTATTTCAGGGAAGCTTTCCTCACCTGTGACAGCCTGCCTATCTGTTGCCATGCAGAAGTATCTACTCTACACCATGATGGTTTATCACCACTAGTGCCTTTTTACTTTGCCAGTTAAAATGTGTCTTGGGTGGCAGTTTCTGAGGAGACGGTGAGCAGGGATTTAGACATGAGTCGACTACGTCTATCTTGTACAAGTTGTACTGCTGCCAGTTAGCTTCTCATGTAGTTAGACTTCACTGCCCCCTGTGACCTCGGGTAATGACTCATATCTCAACTGTAGCTTTGTTCCGGTATAGGAAATTGCTCAAACAGTAATGTTGGACTAGAGTTGGTTATCCCCTCTTAACCAAGGTTTCATTCAGTGTGAAAGAATAAAGTTTCATATATTAAATTTTTTTTAATTGATAGAGAGCATAAATTACAGAAGAAATCTAATAGCAGTGAAATAATTAGTGCGGTTTTATAAACTGCAACAAAGCAATTAGTCCAAGGCCCTATTAAAATATCTTGTATTTGAAACAGTTATGGAAAGTGGAGGATTGGATGCTTTAAGAAAGAACAGCATAAGTAATGAGACTTGATGAGAACTCACAATATAGGAGAAGAATGGGCAATCTAAAGAAAGCAAGGAAAAGAAGTGGGGAATAAGGACAGTGAAATTTGAGCCTCAGAGGCAAAGCTGAATAAGCATGCACTGACAAACAAAAAGTTTACAATAGTGTGCCAGCTGCAACTTTCACTGTAGTTGGGGAGGGCAAATATGAGCAGTGATGGGAGCACCAACCAAGACATTGGAACATGACCTGAAATGACCTCAGCTACAATATCCTGAATTACCATCACATGGAAAAACAGAATAAGTACAGTAGTGAAGATCAACTTCTATAAATCTTTAATAATACCTATTCTTTTGTATGGATATGAAAGTTGGACAATAACAGAGGAAATGGAGATAACAGAATACAGGCTTTCAAAAACAAATATTACAGATGAATATTGCACATCAATTAGATAGACCATAAAACCTATGTCAGAAACAAGATAAATGATCTTGCAGATCAACAACAGCAGTTGCACTATAAGAACAGCTGCAGGCTACACAGAGGACTTTGTGATTAGCACAGGAGTAAAGCAGGGATGTGTATTATCCCCACTACTTTTTATTACATACATGGACCATATAAACAAAACAGCAAATTCTAATGAAGCAAATGAATTGCTTTTTGCAGATGACCAGGTTTTATTCCACAACAGCATTAAAAACCTGCAAGACCACCTAAGCATAATAGACACAGCAGGCAAGCAATTTGGAATGAAAATCAACATAGACAAAACAGAAGTAATGAATATTGCAAGAGAAAAGGAGAACATTGACATACAGATAAATAATAAACAACTAAAACAAGTAGATAAATTCAAATATCTGGGCAGCACATTGAGATATGACAACAAACAAGAAGCAGAAATAAATGCAAGATGTAATAAGGCCTGTCAGATCATTGGTCAATTAACACCTTTACTAAGAAACAAAGATATTACACTAGAAACAAAGAAAGCGCTTTTCAACACCATTTTCTTACCAACATTGTGTTATCAGTGTCAAACTTGGACATTAGATTCTAGAACAATACATAAGATTAACACCACTGGAATGAAATGTGTGAGATGTATGATTGGCGTTAGCTTGAGAGACAAAATCAGGAATGAAGCACTAAAGAAACAATTAGGGATCAAGCCAACAATAGAATACATACAGAAACAACAAGTTAAATGGTACGGCCACATAACCAGACAGAAAGAGCAAAGTATTATCCAAAAAACACTTAACAAATGATACGAAAACAGTCGACCTATTGGACGCCCTCGTAAAAGGTGGATAGATAGTGTATTAGAGACACTCGGAAATATAACAGCAGAGGAGGCAAATAGAAGGGCAAAAGACCGTACACTCACTCTCCCCTCAACACCGAAAGGTACATGAGGACAGAAAGAAGAAGAAGAAGAAGCAGATCAACAAGGATATCTCCTAGCAATGGTGAAACATTTTGCATAATTTAGGCATGTGATGAGACATGATTCCCTTTTCAAGAATGCCCTGCAAGAAACAGTTCAAGGTGGAAGAGGATGACAGGAAAATATGGATAATATCAAATATTGGATAGGATTAAGTTTCTTCACACTCAATGAAGGTAGTAAGAACAGATAGACATGACAGAATTTTTGAGTTAATGTTTCTAAAGTGGTACCTCTACGACCCTGGAAGGATATGGGTGTGATGATGATGAGTGACACTTGTCTATAGCAGTGCTTCTCAACCGTTTTATTTACTTTGGCATTTTATTTACCTTAGAATGTTAACCTATAGGGTGGTGGGGTTTAAAAGATATCTTTCGTCATGCCCCCCCCTCCCCGGACAAAAAAGTCATTGATTTACTTTAGCTCTCGAGCAACATTTTTATAAGGTTTATTGATACATGTTTTTACCATCCTGTGCATCCCCTAGACTGGTTTGTGACTCCTCCCCCCCCTTCCAATTGTAAAGGTTTCCTCTTTAGCCCCCTCCATGTCTCCATAGCCCAAGTTGAGAACCACTGGTCTATGGTATGAATTAGGTAGGACTTTTTCGACTGCAAATGGATTCGGATCAACCAAACTTTAGGTTTATTAGGACAAATCTGAGAAAGTAAATATGGCATATATAATGCTGTCACATCACTCCCTATCTTGCTGTTGGCCAATGAAAAATGAATCTAATAACATATTTCCCTTTGTCTCAAAGGTGTGAATAGGGAATTTAATGCTTTCCTGCTACCACGACAATGAGACTTTTAATTTGATCGCAAAACATATCACTAAGAAGCCATGTCATTGAATTTGTAAAAATATTACTATGCTTCTTTAGACCAGTTTTTATAAACGTTTTGCCTGTGGGACAGCCAAGGCCTGGACTTCTAGCTTAGAGTGCAAATACTAGAGTCACTGTCTTCTTACTAGGCATGTCATAAGAAAAATTGGAGGATAGGTTGACAGCCTGTAAAAAAAAAAATCATCATTGACATACTTTCTCAATTTCTTACTTTGTCTTCTAGTAAATAATTCCATGGATAATGATGAAATGCAGGCCAGCATTTATTGTGCTTTTGTCATTTTAGGGCAGACTCCTAGGCAGACAATGAGAATCAGAAGTTTCATCTGCATACCTCAAATTGTTTATGTCCATCTTGTATGTCACTATCATTTTATATTTGGAGAAAAATGCTGTAGTTTCTTGCTGCCTTTCACATCCACATTGGGCAATATGCTCTGTCTTTGACATCACTTTAGTTTATGTAGGGATAAATGAGAGACACTTGATTTCTCAAAATATTTTTAATGAAAGGAAATATTTTTCTTTTTAATTTTCTACTGACCATCCCACATAATAGTTGCTACAGCTTAGTACATGAAGAGTTATCTTTCTCCCCCATGGCAGGTTGCAGCCATCATGCCATGGGACTTACCTTTACCTTACACTACTTGCATTCTCTATGTTCTTTCAGCGCCGAACACGGTGCATAGGGCAGAAACGAGAGCTCTCCAGTTCGAGTGATGTGATGCTACTGTGTGTAATTCCTGTATGTTGCGGAGACCCATAGGCATACCCTATGGTTGTTCTGCGAAGCCGAAAAGTCTCTCTTGGTACTCATTTTAGTATTAATGCTTGTCATAGGTACTTGGACATCAGGGATTTGCTTGTACAGAAAATTTTACTCAAGTTATAAATTTCTTGGACAAAAATTTCTAAATTTATTTAGTTTTTTTGCCTTTTTTTGTGTCTGCAACCAGATGTATTATATTCTTTAACCATTTTTCTTTTCATATGTGTAACTTTTAAGGATGCAGAACGATGCGGAAAATGGCAGTAAATTTTAAAAAAACATCAACATGTATTTTATTTATGCAAATTGGCTGTCATTTTGAATATTAATCAGTTGTACATGCCTCTGAGAATCACAGCAATGTGATCAACAGATGCATCTTGTCTTTGTGAATACAAAAATATATAGTTTTTGTGGTATTTTATTATGTTTAATAGATATTTAATTTATTTTCATTATAATTATGCAAATTAGCAGCCATTTTGAATATCAATTAGTTCTGTGTCCATCTGAACATTCCAGAAATGTGATCAACTTAAGCATCTTGTCTTCACGAACACAAAAATGTATAGTTTGCATGTTGTATTATTGAAAATAACGAAGATAATTCAGAAATTGTCAACTCAGTTACATTTTTGTGGTCAAGTTTTATTTATATTTTCCTTCATGTTCCTGGAATAATTAATAAGGAATACCAAACTCCACCTCAACTAAAAGCATTGACACTGGAGATGATAGAAATAAAATACAATCCCAAGGATTGGACACATGTCTACACAGATGGATCGGCAGAAGGAGCAGTAAGGAATGGAGGAGGTGGAATTTTTATAAGACTCAAAGATGGGAAGACAATATCAAAAGCTTTTCCAACCGGGAAATACTCCTCTAATTTTAGAGCAGAAGCAGTTGCACTCCATCAAGCAATGAAAGCCTTCACTGAACCAGGACTGCCAAGACCAAAGAAGATAGCCATATTCACAGATTGCAGATCCCAACTGGAATCAATCCAGAGCAACAGAAACAAAAGCCTTCTGCACAACATCAGACATGAGCTAAGACAGATCCAAAAATCAACAGCTATTGCCCTTCAGTGGATACCATCACACTGTGGAATCATGGGAAATGAGAAAGCAGATGCTCTGTCAAAGGCAGGAAGCGAAATGGAGCAACACAGACACCCACTGTCTTACGGAGAAGTAAAAACAATAATCCGCAACACATACACAGCAAAGTGGAAGAAAGAAATGGAGAGGGAATACAAACATGATGCAATACATCTCCCCCAAAGATATCAACAGACCACAATATTTTGCCTCAGAACAGGCCACTGCAGACTGTTGGATCACCTTTATCGATTAAGGATCTCATACACAGATGAATGTCCATGTGGATCCGGAACCCAGACTCCAAAACACATAGGGGCCTACTTCAGGACTGCCCAACATACAAAGAGCAGAGACAGCAGACCTGGCCAGAGGATACAGACTTGAGGCAAAAGCTATGGGGCAGCCGCTGACCTGGAGAAGACAGTGAACTTCGCCTTGACCGCAGGTCTGACGGTATAGCATGACCCCATGCTGAACGCAGAAGAAGGGCTATCTAAATATTATATAGTATTTTTAATGATGTAGTATTATTTTGAAAATTGTGTCCAAGTACCTACTTGTCAGTCTGTTTTCATTCATTCTAAGTACATGTCCAATATAAGTTATAACTTATAATATAAGAAAAAAACTATACTTATAATATAAGTTATATTATAAGTATAGTTTTTTTCTTATTGTTGTAGAAACATATTGCTGTCTTTTCGTATTTGCATGTTTGACTTGAATTCTTCCCAACCAAATTTTAAGTCTTTTAAGTCTAGTACACTGTATACTGTATTTACTTTATATAATAAAGTTTAAAAAATTATTATTACGATAGTGACGGCAGGTCATTACTAATCATTACTTTACATTAGGCCTACCAGTTTCGAGGTCCCGCAGCAGAAGAACGGCATTGCGTCCCGACTACGAAGTAAACCTGGACCAGTTTAAGCGTTTTCTCTGCGACCCTTTTAATTATTGACGCGCTGACACATGAAACTAAAACATGCATCATAAACAAAGTAAAACGCATAATTTTGCTCTCTTGCCATGTTTTATTTATTTTGTGTTTTTTTAGTCTCAGTGAACTGAAGATGGATAAAAGGAAGTTGTAAAGTTTCTTAGTGAGCGCATGCTGATAAGAACACCGTGCAATCAGCATCATGAGCCAAATAACAAAAATACTTCTCAGAATCATCATTAAGAGCATGAGAAACACAATAAAGACAGAATTAAGGCCAGAACAATGTGGCTTCGTAGAAAGCAAAGGTACCAACAATGATATATATTTTGAGAACAATAAGAGAGATCTCATCATCATCATCATCAAGTGTCGTGCCGAATGGCGTATTCGATCATATTTCTACATATAGGCCTACATCTTCTTCTTTTTTCCTTCCTCTTTTACCCTTTATGGGTGTCGAGGGAGATACAATGTTCTTGTTCTCGCTTTTCTGGCAGCTCCAGATAATGTTATTTGGTGTTCGTGTAATGTCTCTTTGATTTTGTCGATCCAGCGTACTCTAGGTCTACCCTTGGCTCTTCATTCTGCTTCTCCTCTGTTCGTATAGGCCTATGCTTTATAAACTAATGAATCACTCGGCATTCTTTCCAGATGACCAAACCATTCATATATATGTCATCATCTCTGTTGGTGTCCTCAATCGAAGCCATTAGGTCAAACTGTCCAATATCGTTTCTCTCGGTCTTCCCCTTGATATTTTCCCTTCTATCTTTCCTGTTGAAACTATATTCTCAATGCCTCCTCTTCAAGGAGGTCTATAAATGTAAAAGCAGACATGCACCTCTGTTTTACAGGCTACACAAAAGCATTTGATAAAGTTAAACATAGTGAAGTTATACACATGCTACCGTCGAAGACAGATGTATCGGAGTATTGACACAAATAAAACTGTGACACAAAGAATTTCCATTTTATGGATTACATCCTGCTGACCATGGTCCTACTACAAGAGAAATTCAGCAGGAGTTTTATAATGTACGCTTAAGAAGAAGAATACACATGCTTCTTAGTTTACATGCTTCTTAGAATACACACACTTGACTCTAATTGTTACTCCGAGAATTCTGATTAGATAAGTCATTTCTACTGTAAAAAGTTTTCTTTTGTCGTTTGTTGTAAATGTCCATTAGTAGCCTAGTGATGGTCTGGTTATCGTTTTATATAGTGCAGTTTTGGTGTTCATGTTTACATGTTGTTCTTTTTTTAAAATAGGAGACTTATGTATGCTCTGATTGTGTATGCTCTGTTGCATCTATGTTGGATTTCTTTGGTGTTTTTCCCGTTTGATGATATGGTGCTTCCAAGTTTTTTTTTCTGCCAGTTGTCTAAGTATAAATATGGCACATGTACAGCTCTTATTCTTACGTAATCACATTTTAATGTTGTTAAGCTGTGGTTCGATGAATGCTCGTAATCTTCTTTCTAGAATTCTGTAGATAATTTTTTCAGTCTGGCTTAAAAGTGAAATATCTGTATTTTGTACAATCTCTTTTCTGTCTTTTTTTTTCCAAATCGGTATTATTACATCGTTTTCCCCAGACTTCTTGTGTCTCTTATGCACTCCGTATTATGTTAAGCAGCTTATGTAACCATTTTATTCCTATATATGCCGCTGCCTTGATTATTTTGGCTTGTATGTTATCGGGTCCTGTGGCTTTGTTTGATGAAGCTGTTTATATGACATTTTCTATTTCTGCTAGCAATATGTTTTGTTCTAATTCTTCCGTTATATTACTTATTATGTTGTTGTTCCCTTCATCCTTTAGATTTAGTATTTCTTTAAAATACTGTTTCCACATTTCCATGATTCTTTTCTGGTCAATGATTGTCTTTCCGTTTTCATCATTTATTATTTTGGTTGGTTCATATTTATCTTTTCTGTTTCTCATTTCTTAATTTTTATGAAGGATGTCTTTGATGCGTGTTTGTACGCTGTATTTAATGATTCGCCATATTCTTGTCAAGCTTTGGTTTTGACATCTTTAACGATTTTCTTTGTTATTAATATACTCTGTATATTATATTAATATAGTATGTACTCAATATACTCTTCCTGGTCTTTGCAGCACTTTTCTTGAATTTTTGTTTCTGATCTTTTACGGCATATTTTTCTTCTTCGTTCCACCATGGTGTTACTGTGGGTTTTCTCTCTATATGTTTCATGTATCCATTTTTTCGCCTGCCCCTTGCATTATGGTTTTTCTGAAAATTTCCCATTCTTCTTGAATTGCCTTGGTAGTCATTGGTACCTTTTCAAATTCTTCTAAGAATCTTTGTTTATATTGTTCTCTTATATTGGTGTGTGACAAGTTCTTGAGTTTAAACTGAGTTCTTGAGTGATCCTTGTTCTTCTTTCTATTTATTTTAACTGATGTTAGTACATCGTTGTGGTCGGTGTCTGTACACATATTTGGTATTGCTCTTGAATCGCTTATAACACGCTTATTATTTCTTTTTGCTAATATAAAGTCTATTTGGCTTTTGTAATTGGTTTGGAATTGAATGAGCCTTTTTTTCTTATTTTAATATTATGTTGTTAATAGACAAATGTGATGTATTGTGATGAACTTTTGGGGGAAAATTATTGCAGTTGTTATTTGTACCACGTGTATATCTGGCATTCTCTCCTTTTATAGAAGGTGTTTGATAACTAAAGTTTGAATTCGTTACATGTTTCGCTAACAGTCTATATCCATTGTCGTTTTTCTTATTCGTACTATCACCAAATGGTCCTAGATATTCTTCTATTCCGTCTCTGTCCTTTCCTAAGTGTACATTGAAATCTCCCATGGCATACATATTTTCTTCACTGTTTACGATGTTCAATGTGTCATTTATGATGTCAAAAAATTCTTCACACTCAACTTCATTATTTTGGGTATCGCATGGTGCGTACGCTCCAATATAGGTTGCACTTACACCATTCACTACGCATGCGGTTGCGTCTGTGGGTCCCACCAATGGCCCACTAGACAAACCACCCATGCAACAGAAAACCTTAGTAGATGACATGCCGTTATCTTGAGGTTATCTTCTTATAGAAGCTTCATGACATGCCATCTATACAATTATGCTTCTCATGCTTGTATTTTGTTGTTACAATGTGATTTGTTCTTTGTTATTTGTATATATGTATGCCCTCTCTGTGGTTTGGAGGAAGCCAGAGATGTACTGCGCAGCATTGGGGAGGAGGAAACTGACTGCACTGATATCTAATATGGCTGAGGCCCACCATAGAGGCACAGTGACTCAGGACGTGACAATCCTTTTCACTTGAACATTTGGTTGCATGTCTGGAGCAATAGAAAAGTTTGGCATAACCAGTTGGTGACGGGGAATGAGCACAATGAACCCTATTTTGGCTGCAGTAGCTCGAAGCAGTGCATAGGTTAATACCTACCTTCCTGGTGGTGTGATATCTCTGGTCACACGAAAATCCACAAATCCCAGAAATATAATGCCATTTTAATGCATTGTGTCAAAGGTCATGGACCACTGGATCAGCAACCAACCAACCAACACTGTTCACTATCACAACTGTTATTATCCATTCTGATACGTATTTGACATCCACTATTCCTTTCGAAGTCAACGGGTCAATTATAAATCCCAAACCATGATTAGCGCCTATATTTGGGCCAACTCTTGTATAGAACAATGTGTAGTTTCGGTATAGTTATTTACATCCACTACATTTAATTCTGGCGTCTGACAGGCCTGAAATTGGAATATTTAGTTTCTTAATTTCATCTATAAGATCTGTTTTGTTTCTTAATGCACAGATACTTATTGTTTCAAATTTAATGGTTTGTTTAAATTTCATTTTGAAAGTCGTCTTCTGAGAATTCTCCAAAAGATACAAAAGATATTACATTTATTTTTAAATTACCAAGGACCATCAATCATTATCAAATACAATATAAGATATAATGTTTTATGGGAAATGAAACCATTTTAATTTTTAATTTTACTTTTCCGTAATTTTCTTTGGTCACACAAGGACAGCTAATGAAAATCAAGGAAATAGTGAAATGAGTCGTTGTAGAAGGCTTTGTTACCCATTAGCCAATATTTCTTATATGGCCGATGGCACGCATCAACTCCATTAATTTTTTTCCCCAAAAGTTCATCACAATACATCTCGCTTGTCTATTAACATAATATTAAAATAAGGGATACAAGGTTCCTTCAATTCCAAACCACTGCTTTGCAAATATGTATCTATTTTTTCCAATTTTATACTGTATTTACAATGTATTTTGTCTTTAACTAATGAATTATGAATTGTTGTTTTTTGTTGTTGTTTTTTGTTCGGGGGCCGGGGGAGGGGTGCTCTTCTTTCCATTTTGTCTTATTTTTAAAATCCTGCCCTAAGCAATCTGTACCAACCATTATATATGTTTAGGAAGCAGGCGCAATCAAACGACATTGACAAAGTGAAATCCCTCAAATGTCTCTTGGAATTTCCTGATGCAAATAATTAGTAATTTCCTATAGCAGAATTGGCGGGATTTTCCATGTTTTGTCCTAAAAAAAATAATTTTCTGATGTTATTCATTTTGTTTGTGCCAAATGCATTTGACTAGTTTGTGATCAATGCTATGTTTAACTTAAACTTGAAACGAAAGTAATTCACGTTATGAACAAAGTCAGTCAGCTCCTCTTTTGTCAAGTATGGCACATCGGGCGGATGTCATAGTTTTCCATGCCTGTCAGTCAGTTGCCAATGGTTGCATTTATGCCTGTTGATTTTAATTCATTCATAAATGTTATTCTGAGTATTGTTTTTGGTCTTCCCTGTATTCTTTCCCGTCTGGTGTCAAAATGAGGACGTGTCGTGGAATTCTGTCTTCCTCCATTCTAAGTATATGGCCGATGTATGTCCAGCGGCGTTTTCTGATGATGTTAGTCACATATTCTTGTTTTGTCTCCTCTCTTAGTATGTCGTTTGATTTGAAGTCTTTCCAATTAGTGTTTGTGATTTTTCTGAGACATCTAATCTCGAAGGCAACTAACTTCTTATCCTTATTGCGGTAGATTTCCAACTTTCACATCCATATGTCAAAAATAGAAGCACACATGCATTGAATAATCGCAGTTTGATGTGTTTACGTGCGATCTTCGATCTCCAGATGATTGAAAGTTTATTAAAGGCGTTGGAAGCGAGAGCGATTCGAGTCTTGTTTTCTGAGTTTGGCATCACCATCTGCTGTTATCTTGTTTCCCAAATATATGAAATTTGAAACGTTGTCTAGTATATTGTAATCTAATTTAGTTGATTCTGTCAAGTTGATAAAGTTCATGATTTTCGTTTTATGTGTGTTTATTTGAAGGCCTATCTGTTGTGCAAAGAATTTGAAACC
The DNA here is from genome assembly GCA_034231615.1 of Meghimatium bilineatum. Classification (NCBI taxonomy): domain Eukaryota; kingdom Metazoa; phylum Mollusca; class Gastropoda; order Stylommatophora; family Philomycidae; genus Meghimatium; species Meghimatium bilineatum. Next base: position 33,591,432 of record CM067322.1, read on the forward strand.
CAGTTTTTTCTTGGAGATCTTGGTATATTTAACTCAGTAGAACAATATCATCTGCAAAGGTGAGATCTTCCAGGGTCTTGTTGTTTACGATAATTATTCCATTTAGAAGGCGGCGACCCGATAACCAAATTACCCCGATGCTCATCCTCAATAATGTGCTTAACTCGATGATCAGAAAGATCAGACGACCCATGCAGCACAACAAAAAAGCCCTGCCAATGTACTAAACTCGGCGATAAAAAAGAGTAGACGGCCCATGCAGCACAACATAAATGAGCCCTGCCAACAGATGACCGCACACTGCAACACACAGACGACATCTCCAGACCACACACCAGAAAGCCCTTCTAAGAGCTAACAAGCCAGGTTTCACCATAATTCCTCATAGGACCACGAAAAAGCCACAAGATAGTCCTTTTAAGGACTCAGCTAGAATGGTTAAGGACGGCAACCCGGTTGGGTAGAAAAGTTCTAGTGCCAACCAGGCATACACGCCATAATACGAGGAGGTCCCCATACGCCCTGATATAACCAATATTGAAATCACTTCTAGGTTGAAAGAGCGTGCCTCGACCAAATTAGGCAAACTTATCAGTAAACAAACAAGCAAAATATATCTACTGCACTGTTTCTCAATCGTCTCATTGGTGACTCAAATTCCAGGGCGCCGTGGCGAGAGACGAGTACTGAACCACAACTACGAGTATGCATTTAAGTCTATTCACCTACCAACTCCTGCCACTTGCATTGACTCCAAAAAACTATTCCTTTGTTGTTCTATATTTATTGATTCATTTCAATTATTCATGTCATATTGGGAGCCGAGATAGTGTTATTTAAATTCAGTCGCCCGCCGACCAGTGCACTTGGGTTGAACAAATATTGCTCTCGTTGTCCACCCAGAAACAAAGACATAGTGCGCTTACCACTGCGCTACGCGGTTACTTCTATAGATGGGCTGACGTGTATAGTGCATTTCCATAGATGATGACGACAAATATGAGCGATTATAGTTCTCATTGAATAACCAAATTCTTGATGAAGAGAAGGAAAAGATATATAATGTGCATGTTTCGGGAATGATAGAAATAAGAGCGCCGAGTAGGAGAGAAGAGGAAGTGCTTTTTTCTGCAAGTATTCGAAAAATCACCAACAACAACTGACTGAGACACTGCGCTTGTACAGTCTTAAATTACTGAGTGACTCACGAGCGCAACATTTATGGTCCCTACTACCGTGATGTGCTTCTACTTATCTTGGATACATCATATCGCCGAATGGGAAAAACACAAAGGAACTCCAATATAGATGCACCATAGCATACCGGATCTTGGGACAGATGTCTCCTATTTTCAAAAACAAATATCTGAGCATGAACACCAAACCTGCACTATATAAACCTATCATCATACCATCACTATGCTACTAATGTCAAACTTATACACTAACAACAGAATCCAAAAGAAAACTTCCTTTAACAGAAATGACTTGTATACGAAGAGAGTTATACGAGACAGAAACAGGAACAAACACTGCATAATACTAACACAATGCCCATCCAGGATTACATCAAAAGACAACAGATTAAGTGTGTATGTGGTTTTCGCATGCTTCCAGACTACCATCAGACAATGAACCTCAAAAAATCATTACTATACAGACACGATGGATACAAAGCCAGGGGCAGACCTTGCAAACGATGTATTACCGAAATGAAAGAGCCAACGAAAACAAACATATAAGAAACACATTAAAAATCCATCTCCAGACAACTCTTCTATCCCTGACGCTGAAAGGTGTATAAAGCGAAAAGAAGAAAAGAAAGAGTTCCGTAAATCTTGTTTATAATCGAGAATCAAGAGTCATGCACTTTACCAATTTTACGTTTATTTTCCAGTACAATACAATGTGCAACAAGTCGAGGAAAGTATGCTTAAACAATATCTCACGTGGTAGTCCTCAATATTTGACATATCACATTCATGTAGTCATGCGTTACCATCAGTACTTCTACTATCCATGGATCCGTGGTTCGGTACATGCGCAGTGCTTGAACATTCACGGCTCAAACTTCAGATGGAAGTGTTTTAGGGAAGAAAGTGGTGCTTTGTGTACAACCTCTAGTAGTATATGACGATGGATGCGATCGCAGTGACCAAGGCAATGATATTACTGGAGCTCCATAGTACTAAATATGTCTGTTTTCTTACATATTCTATGAATACGCTTCAAAAAAATTCAGTCGGACTATTTACGCCATCAGTGGTTGGAGTTTTTGATGAAGTCTGTGCTGAAAGTTACCTTCATTTTTGCACATGGACACGTGGATGATAGGGAAAATAAAAGAGCAGGCAAACTTGCCAGATGACCAGTGTCTAGTGGTAGTTCATTGGACATGCTGATATTTTGAATGCAATCAGGGAATTCGATCAGTTGGGTTATGAGGGGATCTTGTTTTCGCCCGTGTCTATGGCTAGATTGTAAGACCTAGGAGTGACGTTTAGTGTTGCAAGAAGGGAGCTACATATAAGATTCAACAGAAGAGTTATCAACCAACACAGAAAAGCAAGTTACTAAATTCTGAAGGATATGCTAAATATGAAATCTGAGCACACATGAGCGCGTCCAGTGTCATGATGATGATACGACGACTAACTATTCATAAAACAGAGTAACAGATACATTAAGACCTACTGAGAGTGTAAAAACGAATAATTTACGAGCGTAGAATATGATCCTCAGACATGAAAGTCCTATAGATGGCTGACGGAACGGCGAGCAGAGCATATATGGGAATGCCTCCAGTGCTGTGACGCTTGTTCCTTATCAAGAATAAAAAAAGTGCTAGTTAAAGTGCACATAATGAAGATTAAGAACGTAATACAAGAATTCAATATGGAGTCTAATTTCATAATTGCTTGTAAAAACTTCAACCACACCCCCCCAATACCCCCCCCCCCCCCCATTTCAACTACACCACACCATCTGTAAATTGTTTTTGCGTTGCTATCGAGAATTTGTTGTTTGTCTGTAAGAAATCGATTTCTTCAGATATCGTAACTAATAAATTTGAAACGCGTCCAATGATTAAAGATTACTTGTGTATTTCTGGATTAAAATGATTAAATGCTCACCAATGTATCTGTGTTTCACTCTAATGCAAGGATTATAAAGAGCGATAAAGGAAATGAACAAATCAGGAACAGTAACAGCAGCGAGGGTAATACCGTTTATTGCAAGCTTTCCTTGGTCATGACGATGCAATTATAGAAGACCTCTGTACATAAATAATTAGGACTTCATTCGTTACGTGTTTTATAATTGTCGTGTGTTTCGTTGGTCACTAATTATATAATTGGAGTCGCATGCCCAAAAAAGCGAAATACCCCCTTATTTTCATTTACTGTCACAAAAAAAAAATTATATTGTAAATTATATCTTCCAGTAATAATATTTCTAATAGGCCTACATGCAAATATAAACATGTCTCTATGCATAAAATATAGTTGGTTGATTGGTTGGTTGCTGATCCAGCCGTCCATGGGCTCATGCCCTTTGACCCAATGCCATTAAATGGAATTATATTGCTGGGAAGTACACACAAATATAAACATGTCTTTATTTAAGAAAACAAGAACATCCGCATTAAAAAAAAATATTAAATCTTCTTGACGAATATGTATATCACATGCATAGAATCATTTTTTTTAAAATTATGCAATCTCTTTAACAAATTTAAGACCGCATGCAAAGAATCATGTTATTTTGAAACAAGCTCAGAGATATGAAATATTTGGTTTTTAACGGCAATCATTTTGAGACGTACTATATATTCATCTTTTCATTTCTAAATTGTATATCTTGTTACAAATATACTTCACATACTGAGCCCCCTCTAGATGTTGTAGCTAATAGCGTGTAAGCAATAGTGTATCTGTATAAGTTACGCTCAACGGGCAGCATATAGATTTCCATGAAACGCTTTCTTTTTTAAAAGGTAACTTAAGAGTGTGTTTTTCTCTTTCTAAAATACGCGCAGCCATGAATTACATTTGAAATTAACAACAATTCAGTTTATGATATTGGTTGTTTTTGCATGTTTTGTTTTTTGTTTGTTTTTTTTTAAGTTAGAAGATGCGAAGAAATCAGTTATCTGGAATATTGTTCCTTTTTTTGTTTCCATTTTTAAAATTATTTTTAATTCAAAACTTTTAATCTGTCACGGCTGTAGATGATCTTTGGCCTAGAACATAAACCAGATAACTGAGGTATTATTTTCTCAAGCCAGACTAGTTACATTGTTTATAGCCTTGAATTTTCCAGTACTGATAGGTAGCCATATTACATTACGTGTGTTTGTTTCCCCTGAGATTTGCTATAGTTGAACGGGTATCCGACGTAATTTAATACAATAGTCATGACAAATACATTCCTGTTGTTGTGCTGGCTTGTCTAACATGAGCATTTCGACACTGAAGCGTGAAGAAACAATTACTGTGTGGCGTTATTTTGTTTTCTTTAATACATTTTGTTGCGCTCAAAAATTATTTAAAGTTCTAAGTTTTAAATATTCAATTAAAGATCAACCTTTACTTTGTTATTTAAAATCTGTCACGCTATTTTTTTAAATACATCTATGTTTCTCAATTCATGTTATTTTTATCTCCAGTACTTTTGCTTCTAGATTAATGATGCATAGGATACATTTTGAACGGGACACGTTTTTCATAGTTTCCGATTTTCCGTCTATCTATTATTTTTACACCAGTTAATTTTGTCAAATTTCTGAGGCAAATATATAAAGACCAATGGAAAAAAAATCACGAATTAACCTCTAGATCAGTGTTTCCCAACGTGTGGTCCACGCCCACAGGGGAAATTTGATTATTCAAGGGGGGAGTGGGGGGGCAATTCGAACAATTTGTAATTAGGCTTCATTTAGGGTTATTGGGGGTTAACTCAATTTTTCAATATAAATAAAATATGTATATGTTACATAGGGGGCATCAGTATTTTAGAAAGACTTAGGTGGGGCATGGTGCAAAAAAGGTTGGGAAACACTGCTCTAGATATAACTCTGCAGATATGAGCATATTTTTTGTCTCTTCGCTAAATACCCCTTTTATGTCTTGCAGCGTCAGGTGTAGAAGAGTTCTCTGGAGACTGTCCTTTTATGTGATTCATATATGTTGGTTTTCGTTTGCTTTTAATTCTGTAATCCATCTTGTGTATGGTCTGCCCCTTTGTTTTGTATACATCGTGTCTGTATAGCAACGCTTTTGATGGGAACTATCTCATGGTAGTATAAAAAAGTAAAGTTATCCATAGCATTTATTGATGCGGTAGGAGTGTGAGATATTAGTGATCTCACATTTCAGTTCCTCTGCTATATGAGTGCGGTAGCCATCTCCTCTCCCTCGCAGTCTTTACTTCCTGAATTAATCCGGTACCCATTTAAGGCTGGGTCGACCTGGGAGCCGTTGCGATCATGGTAGTATGAAAGCATGTGAAAACTACTCAATCTGATGTCTTATTCATATTCTGGAGACTATTCCAGGATATATATATATATATAGTATGGAAGCATGTGAAAGTCATTCAATCTGATGTTTCCTTCATATTCTGGAGCATATTCCAGGCAAAAATAGAAGAAGCCCATTTTTTAATACAATTTATACGTATATTTTAATGTTAGTCAATCAAAAATATTGATTTATAATTCTATAATCGCATATTGGCCTTACTGAAGCTATGCAGTTACACTAGATGAACTGTGTGGTCAAGAGAGGTCATCATTGATACCACAAATAGTCTCAGGTTTTCATGTAATTGTGTGCACATTGTGTACCTGATTATAATCATAAAAGTACACTGAGAGATACTACGACAAGTATATCATTACATATGTATCTTTGAAACAGTCACATATGATGACAGATGTGAAACAGAAGTGAAAAGAAGAATAAATATAGCTAAGGGTACTTTCAATGTCGAGAACACTACTGACGAGTCATAACAATAATACTGTAGTCTGGAAAGTACCTACAAATACCGTGGAAGATTCTTTGTGCTCAAATTTGTCATTTGTGTTACATTCATCATCGACGCCCGTGTGTTGCTGGGGCCCGGAAGGGGAGCAAAGAATAGCAACACTGTTTACCTTCCACGCATGTCGTAAAAGGCGACTAAGGAGGTTATGAGATGGAGTTGGCTGTCTCATCCCATATAGGGTCAGTGACCCAAAGCCATGCTGAAGTCTGATGTGTCCGACCGAAATACGCAGATATCGCAGCAATGCTGTAAACCATGACACAACGCATTCCGTTCTCCGGACTACATCCTGCTAATCTGCAGGAGTTTGAGAACGAACGCAGAAGAAGAAGAAATACATTATCACCATGGATCCTAGATAATATTTCTTGTAAATTTATTAAATTTAGGACATTTCCATCAACCCAGGAATTTTTGGCTGTAGTGATTTTCCGGGAGATAAAAATATGTTCAGTTGTCTTCTATTGCTGAACAGTTTTGATGCACATTTTCCTGTGTTGGAACTGGAACCTGTGCAGTCACAAGGCGTCGACGCTTTCTGTACCACGTGACCACAGAGACGGGCAATTTGTTCGTATGTTATAAAACTTATACGTATGTTATAAAACTTATTATAGCACAACAGTAATAAAAAAGTAAAGTAATCCATAGCATTTATTAATGCCATAGGGGTGTGAGATGTTAGCGATCTCACATTTCAGAGGATCTGCAAATGAGGACGGTAGCCATCTCCTCTTCCTCGCAGTCTTTACTTTCCGGATTAATCCGGTACCCATTTCAGGCTGGGTCGACCTGGGAGCCGTTGCGATCTGAAAAACATTTCCGCATCAACTGGGGAATGAACCCACTCATATGCGAAGCCAGCGCGCTAACCACTGCGCTACGCGGCTCCCACAACAGTAATACTATCGGCTGAAAAGGTACCACTGTTGTGGAAGACCCTTTTTTGTTTCAGATTGGTTGTTCGAGTCACATCCATCATCACTATGCATCGTAGATTAGAGACCAACAATAATATAATCATATTGTCTAGAAAGACGGAACGATACTCACGACATTGGCCACTTTGAGTAGACAGTCAATGTAAATGACCGGAAGAATCAAATAGCGTCACTTTGGAAGGATGAAACGACGAGTCACAGGAATATATAATCGTGACCGTCAATAATATAAGACCTATTGGTTTATGGGAATCTTTTCTTCTGAAATGACTCACTTGACTATTCCCTTGATTTCTATTGGCTGTCACACAAAGTATAATCATAGTGACCAATGAAAACACGGGAATAGTCAAATGAGTCATTAAAAAGGTTTGATTTCCCATTAGCCAGTCGGTCTTATATTGTAGGCCTCTAAGGTCGTGGTGTAACAGACGAGAGAAAAAGTATGTATTCGTGTGATTGTATTTTCTTGTTCTCATGTTGAGTAATGTTGAGCATTTCTAAATTTAACCGGTCAGAATATCCTAAACGTAAAAGCATACTGTATTTTTAATTGGCATTTCCTGTTACCAATATCTGAATATATCAACTTATTATCTTCATTTGTTATTGACCTAGATTTCCTTAATCCAGCTCCAGGTGTTGCACAGTCAATAGGTAAAAAAAATATTTGGAATTAACTTTTTTGTGTGGGATATTATTCACGGCACATGTTCATCTAGTTAAATGACGGGGTTATTATTGTTTATTTTGGTTGTCAATTCTAATAAGTTGCAGTTCTTCATAGTCTTAGATTTTCTGTTGTAGATGTTTTAGTTATGTGTATGTGTTCCCAAGTATTACAATGAACAGTATATATTATATAGTGCTTTGTAGATGTTTAATCTGTGGAATTTGTTCCTATGCGATGTGAGTGTTCTTCTTCACTGTTCGTTCTTAAAATCATGCATACTGACTGAATGTTATGCCGAAGACGGATGTGTCGGGCGATTGGCGCAAATAAAACGGTGATACAACTCATTTACATTCTCTTGACTACATCCAGCTGGAAATCTAGTAGGACCATGGTCCTGCTAGATCCCGCCGGAGTTTGAGAATGAACGCTGAAGAAGAAGAAGACTTAATGTAGTTAGTAAAACGGAATGTGCTGTATCATGACTTACTGCTTGATTATGCTATTTGTGTCTTTCGGTTGTTTTTTCTATGAGTTTGGACAGCCAACCTTTTTCCAACCACACTAAAACTTCATTAGTAGCCTCTTAGGATATGCCTGACAGGTAGCAGTGCAACTATTCTTTACTCTAATTTGTCCATCCCCAGAAACACACTGGTATATGGAAATTTATGATAATGGTATTTTTATGAGGTAAGGAATGTTCTACGTAGTGCTAGATGGTCTTATGACCTGCGAGTGTTCTATTTACTGTTAGATGTTCTTATATGCTGCGAGTGTTCTATGTAATGCTACACAATCAGGGATCTTCTATTTGCTGATGACTGTGCCCTAAATGCCAACTCTGAGGCTGATCTACAATGTATTATAGACAGATTCTCCAAAGCCTGTACCAACTTTGGGCTTACCATTAACACAGAGAAAACAGAAGCCATGTTACAACCAGCACTTGGCAAAAGCTATCTCGAGCCCTGCATAAAGGTAAATGGTGTAGCACTGAAAGTTGTGAATAGATTCACATATCTAGGCAGTACGTTATCACAAAATGCCAACGTTGATGATGAAGTGTATACAAGGATCGCCAAAGCAAGCAGTACTTTCGGCAGATTGTACGTAAATGTTTGGCGTAGAAATGGCATTAACCTACAGACTAAGCTGAAAGTTTACAGAGCAGTGGTACTTCCAGTGCTGCTTTACACTAGTGAAACATGGACTGTGTATAGACTTCATGTGAAAAAACTCAATCATTTTCATGCAAATTGTCTCAGAAAAGTTATGAACATCAGATGGCAAGACAAGATTCCAGATACCACTATCCTTGATAGAGCTGGTATCCCAAGCATTGACACGATCCTGATGCAGACACAGATTCGTTGGGCAGGTCATTTGGTGCGTATGCCAGACCATCGTCTGCCAAAGATACTTCTCTATGGTGAGCTAGAGAAGGGTATACTATCTCAAGGTGGCCAAAGGAAGCGCTACAAGGACTCGTTAAAGGACTCGCTGAAAGCCTTTAAAATAGACCACGATATATGGGAAGAACTTGCACAAAATATATATACATGGCGTTCTAAAATAAATAAGAGCGCATCATCTTGTGAAAAGAAGAGAAATGCAGCAGCTCAACATCGGAGAGCAGCTATAAAGTCACGAATAGACCAAGTTCCGTCTACAGTCGTTATTCCATGTCCAAACTGCCCAAGGACATTTACAGCTCGAATAGGGCTCATTAGCCATCTACGAACTAATAATCAAGGACATAACTAAAATTGAATTTTCAAAAATTGATGTAACAAATGGTCATAATCACTTGTGATGGACGAACAACAACATGTAATGCTAAGTATCCTTATGACCTATGAGTGTTATATTTAGTGCTATATAATCTTATGTGCAATGAGTGTTCTATTTAGTGTGATCCTATTTTGTGAAATTGCAGAAAATTGCCACATTTAAAAATCAACATCTCATGAATACGCATAATAGCCAATTGGAAATTTTCCAGGAATATAGAATCCTGAAATCTTGGAATCAACAAAATACAACCAGCATGGATTCCAAACCTTAGAATTAATCTGAATTTGAAATTACATGACGTCATTGATATTAGAAAATTCTATAGGAAACAAATTACATGACCTATATTTCTTTCTGAAGCTAAAACTGGTGTTCTGGCATTTTCGAGCAATAATTGAATACTATAAGACTAGTATCAGTGAAATTACTCAACAATTACCTAAATATATCGGCAATTTAAATCACACTTGGATTCGACTTGTAGAACCAATATTCTGCTATTGGCTATTGTTAGGCCTATAGTTTTTGGCAATCCCTGAAATAATTAAGGCTGATTTGTTATTTGTAAATATTTCGTCCAACTACTAATTTAATCAATGGCCTAATCAATGAAGTAAGTTTAGTACTCTAAGTATCCTAATCCATGATTAATGTAATCATTGGCTTCGTAGGATTTGTACTCTAAGTCTTCTAACCCATAATTTATGTAATCACTGACCGAGTAAGTTTGGTACTGTATTCTCTTAATTCACGATTTATGCAATCCTTATGTAATTAAATGTAGAACTCTAGTCTCTAAATGCATGATTAGTATAATCGCTGACCGGGTACGTTTGGTAATCTAGTCTCTTAATTCATGATGAATGTAATAATTGCCAGGATGAGTATATTAATTTAGTCCATTAATATTAAACCATGATTAATGCAATCATTGACTGAGTACCTTTGGTACCCTAGTATCTTAACTCGTGATTTTTTCAATGCTTATGTGATTAAATTGAGAACTCTAGAGTTCTCAATTCATGAGTAATGTAATCATTGTATGATTAAATTGTAAATTCTAGTCTCTCAAACCAAGAATTAGGAGTCTGTCCATAAATTTCATCAAAAAATATTTTAAAATATGTTTATCAACAAAAATACATGTTTTGTTCCAGGTTTTTTTTTTATGTTTACGTAATATTTGTCCCTCAACAACCCACGCAATATTTGTTCATGCATCTCTTCATTTCATTCTTCCTTACTATCTTTCTATATATGGTTGCTGATTAATCTTATTGACACAGTGATATGTGGCAGGGAGAGTATGTGATCTACTGATACGTTTCATTATCCCCCAATTTATGTAGCTGTTATTGACTCTGATGTGATTTATGGCATCTCTAGATACAAGTGTGATACGAGTTATGTGACGTGGCAATGGTTGGTTTAAATCACATGCATTTCTGGGGGTTTACTTACAGTACATTCATTTTCTAGCTATATTCATGAAAATTGTCTACTGATATGTTCATAAAATACTTCACCAATTAGGGGTGGGATTGTCTGAAAAAGATTGACTGTGCTTGGCAAGGTGAAGGTGGAAGGACATGACAAGAGTTGATTTCAACAATAATATTTTAATAATTAATTTTAAATTGTTAGATTTTGAGATATTTTTCTCTAAGCTTAGTTTAGAAGAATAACAACAACAACAAAAGAACAGACGCGAATATTGTTCTTGTACTGCCCCAACAGATGTGATCTGTTTTACTCAGCCTTTAAAAAAATACACAGCCTCACTGGGTAACAAACACTGAACGAACTAATCTTTTGTATGGCAAAAATATCCAACGCTCTATCAACTGAGCTATGGAGACTACATGAGTGCGTAAAGTTGTCGACCTTCCATTACTGTGAGTAAGATGAAATGTTGGCAGTGATATTCGATTGATTGTAACGTAGCAGTGAGTCGTTTTATAAAAAGAAATGTATAAAAAACAAAACTAAGTTGCAGAAAAGGCGAGCAGAAAGAATAGGGAACCTGTTAAAACAGAGTAAACATCGATTTAAATGTAACAATATTATTGTTAGGTCTAATCCCACAATTTGTTTATTTGGCCTTTTTACAATGGTAAGAGGTAAAAAGTTAACCATTAATATTAATGGTCAACTTTGCTGGATCACATGAGAACTTCTAAGATTTCACAAATCGACTACTGGCAAGATTATGACCTACCGGTAATTAGTCTCCGTTGAAAATTTCATCGGAATTGGTCAAGTCGTTTATATTTTTATTCCGGACAGACACAAGGGAGTTGTTTATATTATATATATTTATGTATAGTTTGTTTTCTTCTGTACCATTTTGATATTTCGTTGCCTTCTATCTGTGCTTCGATGTATGATTCTTTAATAACTTAGTCATTGCAATTTAACTTAATCATTTTTTATTTCTTATTTAATACTTAAAGTTTTACTTCAATTTCATTGTTCACATAATCTTTACTTTTTTCAAATAAGATGTTTTATTTCAGTATTTATTATATCCATGTCATCTGTAATTCTTCAACGGAGACCTTGAGTAAAAGATAAGACAGTTTGTTCTAGAAGACCGCACGTAGAAGGTGCTGAGATAGTGTGTAACTGAAATATATAGCACGGAATCTAATATATTAATACGAGTCATCGACAACAAATACAGGATAGTGGAAGACTGGAGGTCATAGATTCGATTATATACGATAATGCTGAGAGCACCATTAAGAAATATAAAAACTAATCAGGACATGCTGTAAAAGTCATATACAAAATTTGAGTTGTTTATTAACGTTGGATTGTTGGTTGGTTTGTTGGTTGGTTGCTGATCCAGCGGTCCATGGGCTCATGCAATTTGACCCAATGTCATTAAAATGGCATTATATTGCTGGGAGGTCTATGGATTTGTGGCCCACCCCGGCACAGAGCCAAAGAATAACTATCACACCTCCAAGGAAGGTATGTTTCAACCTATGCACTGCTCCGTGCCACTGCAGCCAAGATAGAGTTCACTGTGCTCATTCCTCGCCACCAATTGACTACTGGTTATGCCGAACTTCTCTACTGCTCCAGGCATGCAACCAAATGTTCGTCAAAAAGATTGTGACTATCTGAGTCACTGTACCTCTATGAGAGGCCTCAGCCGTAGAAAAGAACAGTGCTGTTAGCTTTCTTCTCCCAATTGCGTAGCAGTACATCTCTGGCTCCCTCTCAACCACGTAGGGTGCATACATATATACAAATTACAAAGCATAAAACACATTGCAACAACTTAAAAAAACACAAGAAAAGCATAATTGTATAGATGACTTGACATGAAGCTTTTATAAAGAAGATAACCTCAATATAATGGTATGTCATCTACTAAAGTTTTCTGTTGCATCAGTGGTTTATCTAGTGGGCCATTGGTGAGACTCACAGATGCAACCGCATGCGAGTTTATTAACATTAGAAAAAGCAGTTTTTAGTTTGGGTCACGTTATGAAAGACAAACACAAATTTGGTTATCATAGGTATGTTGCCAATGATTATAGTAAAACTTCACTACCCTGTTCTGTGTATGTTTCTCCTGTTGAATTAGAGGTTTGCCTAGTTATTTCCTATTATCGTACATCGCCGTGCCCGAAAGGGCAGTATATTATAGTGATACTTTTTAACTTTCATGCATGATTTAAGAGGCGACTAAGGATGTTTTGATAGGGATTTGTCTGACATATCACAAAGGTCAAACTGGAGTAAAACGTACTAAAGTCGAAAGGCGTAGATATCGCAGCTAAACTGTCAACCCTGACACAATGTATTCCGTTCTCCGGGCTACACCGTGTTAATATGCAGGCGTTTGAGAACGATAACATACGAATAATAAGAAGGCATGGCAAATAGTCAATAACGACTCTGATTTAAGATACTGGAGAAGAAAGTTGTGAAGATGCATGATCGCCTACGCCAGTCGACACGTCTCTTGATGATGAAGTAATATTTTTCGTTTCAACATATCTTGACTGTTTAACTTCTCTTTATTTTTCCTTTAACGTATACTTCTCCGCCCTGTTTTTATAATTTTTTTAACTTTATCTTTTCGCATAAATTATTTTTGTTTTTCCTCTTTCTTTTTTATTAACGATTTCATAATCGCGTCTAAAATAAATCAATTATTGGACACTGATTGTTGCCCAAAATATCCTGAATTACTGGATAAATTATACATATTTCACAATTTCTAATTTGTGTACGAAAGTCAGCGTATCAACCAGGATCGAGTTCAGCACGCTCTACGTATTACAATATTAAATCCATGGAAATAGTCATTCTATTTTATTTTATTTTATTTCATATAACCATAACATTTTCTCGAATTAACTGGACAATTTTTCTCATGTATTTTGAGAATGTAATCTTTCTGAATCTTGGCTGAAATAATATTCGCGTCTAGCATAGACAACATACCTTGTTCGATTTTCAAATTCAGCTGATGTACCTGGACTGTTTATAAAACAATAGCAACCTGCTGAACGAACGCAAATATTCATATAATATTGATGCAGCCAAATTATTGTGAATTGATCACTAAGTCCTGATAATAGCAGTCAATTTTTCTAAAGTTATGGACATGTACATCTTCATATAGCTTGATACTTCCACCGTGTTATAATATCACCAAATCAATTTCTCTCATCAAGTGGAAGCGTGTCTCATACTCATGAAGTCTAATACTTTCATGTGTGTTCTAATATCATCAAATCAATTTCTCTCATCAAGTGAAAGCTTGTCTCATACTCATGAAGTCTGATACTTTCATGTGTGTTCTAATTTCACCAAATCAATTTCTCTCATCAAGTGGAAAGTAGTCTAATTAAATATGGTACTTCTAAATGTGTTCTAGTATTAATAAATCAAATTATCTCATCAAGTGGAAGGTTGCCTCTTGAATTCTGATATTTCCACGTATGTTCTAGTATAAACAAATCAATGTCTTTCATCAAGTGGAAGCTTGTCTCATACACATAAAGTCTGATACTTCCACCTTTGTTCTCATATCAACAAATCAATGTCTCTCATCAAGTGGATGGTTGTCTCATACTCATGAAGTCTGATACTTTCACGTATGTTCTAGTATAAACAAATCAATTTCTCCCATAAAGTGGAATATTGCTTCATGAAGTATGATACTTCCACGTGTGCTTTCATATCAATAAATCAATTTCTCTCATCAAGTAAAATGTTGTCTCATGAAGTCTCATACTTCCACGTGCGTTCTCATATAACCAAATTAATTTTCTGATATCAAATTTTGGAGAGGTTGTCTCATGAAGTCCACTTTTGTTCTCATATCAACAGATCAATGTCTCAACTTGTGCAGTCTGTTACACACTGTCCCGCCATTTTCTATGTTAGATCTTCAAACTCGTCTTCTTCTATGGCACAGCTTCTAGAACAGAATGTTACACACTGCTTCCTCATGGTCTGTGTTAGATTTTCTATAACAGTCTGTTACGCACTGTCTGGCCACTATCTATATGATATCTTCCAGAACAGTCTGTTACACACTGTCTGGCTATCTTCTATGTTAGGTTTTATAGAACTGTGGTTCTCGAATGGTTTACCAATGGAAAAATATCGCAGAGAATTGTCCATAAAGATACAAAAATAATTGAGACAATGGACTTGTCTGAGTGACCAACGACAGAAGTCAGTGTTCTATACACACACATATACATAGATACACATGTACAGACAGACACATATGCACAGACACACACGCATACATACGAGGTAGCTTCGAAATGTTCCCGGAATAGGTGGATTTATATAGAAATAAGTATCAATAGAAATATGTGCACTACATTTCCTACAGACTTTACGGCAACTACGCACTTTTTCCAACGTGCATACAGCTGCTGGAAAAATTCGTTGAATCCATTCTTTGAGACATATTTCAGCTGTCTTGTCGCATCGATAATAACATCATCTTCATCCTTGTATCACTGTACTTTCGGTGCAGATTTCAGTCGAGGGAACATGAAAAAAATCAAAATGTGCAAGATCGGGAGAATATGGAAACTGTTTTAAGGTGATCACATTGTTCTTTTCGAGGTACTGCTTTACCAGCAGGGATCAATGCGTCGGTTAATTGTCATGCAGCACAATCCAACTGTTTGTTCGTAATTATTCTGGTCGTTTTCTTCTGATTACATTTCATTTCGATATTACCATATGCTTTATTTAAAAATGTTAGTGTCTCTGAGGGTGACATTTCAAGCAAAACACAAAATTTAACATTTGTGCGTTGTTCAATCAAAGATATTTTCAACTCCCACGATGTAACTAGCACAACACACAAACATCAATATCTTCTCTTCGAGAATATATGTGAAGGTCACGTCTGCCATGTCTATTCGTCAATTCAGTACAAACGTCTAAATATATAATCTCCATAACGTCATCTTTCATTCAAACTTTGAAGGAAAAAGAGTAGGTATAATATTATGTATTGAACATATCGAAAGACAACAAAACAAGTCGACTATTTTTAGAAGTTACCTCGTATAAACAAAATATACCAGAAATATGCCAGAATCTTCCATAGCCCCTCTCTACTTACTGTGTCAAATGCTTTTGTCAAGTCAATGAATGCTGTGTACATGTCACATCGTTGTTCTTGTCATTTTTCTTGAAGTTATCTTTCAGCAAAGACCATATCAGTTGTTCCACGTTCTTTTCTGAAACCACGTTGGCTTTCGGGTAATAAACCTTCATTAAGATAAGATGTAAGACGGTTCAAAAGGATTCTAGCAAATATCTTTCCAGCGATGGACAGTAGAGAGATACCACGATGGTTATTACAAGACTGGCGGTTCCTTTTACGTTTATATACGTTTAGTTAAACATTATTCCTCACAATTAGAATGGTGTAGGGAAAGTTAATTAACAGGAACAACGAAACTAACTGCTCGTTATCAATCGTAGGAAAGATTCTGTCCCTAAATTTAAGTACATACAACACTGCAGGAGATCACGCGAAAAGTTTATCTTTGAAGATAGACAGGGGAGAAAAAAGATTGAGAACAACTGTCATGAACAAAGCGCCGGTCTGACTAGTTGATCTAGTGGTCACGCAAAGTTTAATGGAAAAATTTCTGGAAAAGTTGTTATAGGTCAGTATGTTCTTCCATCTTCTATTTAGTATAGCTGCAATTTCACTGCGACTGGCAGATCCACTTTTCTGTTGGTTGGCGAACATTGCTTTCAAAAAAATCTTGTGTAGGGCCATTTATGGATGTGTTTATATGGCCTTGTGTATTACACTTACTTGTACTAGAGGAAAACCTCAGTATCTGTAAGCCAAATAGTAACCCTCGCTCTCCTTCTTATCAGCAAATGAACTCAAGAACCCCCGCCCCAACCATCCTGCTTAATTAAATCATAAAATATTGGATCTCCTCTCCTTACAAATAAATTCTATTAGCATAAAAAGTAAGAAAAATACATATTTCTGAAAAGTATTTCATATTCAAACAATTTATGTCGTGTATTTAAAAAAGCACCCCTGACGTTGAAAGGCAACAAAGGGTTTAGCGAACAGACAGACAGGCAGACAGACAGATAGATAGATAAATTTATTTTTAAAAGCAGTAATGTTGACGTCAATTGTTGTCGAACCTAGTCAACATCTGTCAATATGTTTATACCCTATCTTACCTTAATTGTTGACATAATTTATGAATAGCTCCTATACAGACATGTTTTCCACAAAGAGATTAATGTTGCATGGCAATTTGCCTGGATTCTATTGCGTGGTGATGTGCATGGTTTCTATTGCCTGGTGATGTGACTTATGTCAATTGCGTGGTGATGTGCCTGGTTTCTATTGCGTGGTGATGTGCCTGATTTCTATGCGTGGTGATGTGACTTGTGTCAATTGCGTGGTGATGTGCCTGGTTTCTATTGCGTGGTGATGTGCCTGGTTTCTATTGCGTGGTGATGTGACTTGTGTCAATTGCGTGGTGATGTGCCTGGTTTCTATTGCGTGGTGATGTGCATGGTTTCTATTGCGTGGTGATGTGCATGGTTTCTATTGCGTGGTGATGTGCATGGTTTCTATTGCGTGGTGATGTGCCTGGTTTCTATTGCGTGGTGATGTGCATGGTTTCTATTGCGTGGTGATGTGCATGGTTTCTATTGCCTTGTGATGTGCCTGGTTTCTATTGCGTGGTGATGTGCATGGTTTCTATTGCATGGTAATGTGACTTATGTCAATTGCGTGGTGATGTGCATGGTTTCTATTGCCTGGTGATGTGACTTATGTCAATTGCGTGGTGATGTGCATGGATTCTATTGCCTGGTGATGTGACTTATGTCAATTGCGTGGTGATGTGCATGGTTTCTATTGCCTGGTGATGTGACTTATGTCAATTGCGTGGTGATGTGACTTATGTCAATTGCGTGGTGATGTGCATGGTTTCTATTGCGTGGTGATGTGCCTGGTTTCTATTGCGTGGTGATGTGCATGGTTTCTATTGCGTGGTGATGTGCATGGTTTCTATTGCCTGGTGATGTGCCTGGTTTCTATTGCGTGGTGATGTGCATGGATTCTATTGCGTGGTGATGTGACTTATGTCAATTGCGTGGTGATGTGCATGGTTTCTATTGCCTGGTGATGTGACTTATGACAATTGCGTGGTGATGTGCATGGTTTCTATTGCCTGGTGATGTGACTTATGTCAATTGCGTGGTGATGTGCATGGATTCTATTGCCTGGTGATGTGACTTATGTCAATTGCGTGGTGATGTGCATGGTTTCTATTGCCTGGTGATGTGACTTATGTCAATTGCGTGGTGATGTGCCTGGTTTCTATTGCGTGGTGATGTGCATGGTTTCTATTGCATGGTGATGTGACTTATGTCAATTGCGTGGTGATGTGCATGGTTTCTATTGCCTGGTGATGTGACTTATGTCAATTGCGTGGTGATGTGCATGGTTTCTATTGCCTGGTGATGTGACTTATGTCAATTGCGTGGTGATGTGCATGGATTCTATTGCCTGGTGATGTGACTTATGTCAATTGCGTGGTGATGTGCCTGGTTTCTATTGCCTGGTGATGTGACTTATGTCAATTGCGTGGTGATGTGCATGGATTCTATTGCGTGGTGATGTGCATGGTTTCTATTGCATGGTAATGTGACTTATGTCAATTGCGTGGTGATGTGCATGGTTTCTATTGCCTGGTGATGTGACTTATGTCAATTGCGTGGTGATGTGCATGGATTCTATTGCCTGGTGATGTGACTTATGTCAATTGCGTGGTGATGTGCATGGTTTCTATTGCCTGGTGATGTGACTTATGTCAATTGCGTGGTGATGTGCCTGGTTTCTATTGCGTGGTGATGTGCATGGTTTCTATTGCATGGTGATGTGACTTATGTCAATTGCGTGGTGATGTGCATGGTTTCTATTGCGTGGTGATGTGACTTATGTCAATTGCGTGGTGATGTGCATGGATTCTATTGCCTGGTGATGTGACTTATGTCAATTGCGTGGTGATGTGCCTGGTTTCTATTGCCTGGTGATGTGACTTATGTCAATTGCGTGGTGATGTGCATGGTTTCTATTGCGTGGTGATGTGCATGGTTTCTATTGCGTGGTGATGTGCATGGTTTCTATTGCCTGGTGATGTGACTTATGTCAATTGCGTGGTGATGTGCATGGTTTCTATTGCCTGGTGATGTGACTTATGTCAATTGCGTGGTGATGTGCCTGGTTTCTATTGCGTGGTGATGTGCATGGTTTCTATTGCGTGGTGATGTGCATGGTTTCTATTGCGTGGTGATGTGCATGGTTTCTATTGCGTGGTGATGTGCATGGTTTCTATTGCCTGGTAATGTGACTTATGTCAATTGCGTGGTGATGTGCATGGTTTCTATTGCCTGGTGATGTGACTTATGTCAATTGCGTGGTGATGTGCATGGATTCTATTGCGTGGTGATGTGCCTGGTTTCTATTGCCTGGTGATGTGACTTATGTCAATTGCGTGGTGATGTGCATGGTTTCTATTGCGTGGTGATGTGCATGGTTTCTATTGCGTGGTGATGTGCATGGATTCTATTGCGTGGTGATGTGCATGGTTTCTATTGCGTGGTGATGTGCATGGTTTCTATTGCGTGGTGATGTGCATGGATTCTATTGCGTGGTGATGTGCATGGTTTCTATTGCGTGGTGATGTGCATGGTTTCTATTGCGTGGTGATGTGCATGGTTTCTATTGCGTGGTGATGTGCATGGTTTCTATTGCGTGGTGATGTGCATGGATTCTATTGCGTGGTGATGTGCATGGTTTCTATTGCGTGGTGATGTGCATGGTTTCTATTGCGTGGTGATGTGCATGGTTTCTATTGCGTGGTGATGTGCATGGATTCTATTGCGTGGTGATGTGCATGGTTTCTATTGCCTGGTGATGTGACTTATGTCAATTGCGTGGTGATGTGCCTGGTTTCTATTGCCTGGTGATGTGACTTATGTCAATTGCGTGGTGATGTGCATGGTTTCTATTGCGTGGTGATGTGCATGGTTTCTATTGCGTGGTGATGTGCATGGTTTCTATTGCGTGGTGATGTGCATGGTTTCTATTGCCTGGTAATGTGACTTATGTCAATTGCGTGGTGATGTGCATGGTTTCTATTGCCTGGTGATGTGACTTATGTCAATTGCGTGGTGATGTGCATGGATTCTATTGCGTGGTGATGTGCATGGTTTCTATTGCCTGGTGATGTGACTTATGTCAATTGCGTGGTGATGTGCCTGGTTTCTATTGCCTGGTGATGTGACTTATGTCAATTGCGTGGTGATGTGCATGGTTTCTATTGCGTGGTGATGTGCATGGTTTCTATTGCGTGGTGATGTGCATGGTTTCTATTGCGTGGTGATGTGCATGTTTCTATTGCCTGGTGATGTGACTTATGTCAATTGCGTGGTGATGTGCATGGTTTCTATTGCGTGGTGATGTGACTTATGTCAATTGCGTGGTGATGTGCATGGTTTCTATTGCGTGGTGATGTGACTTATGTCAATTGCGTGGTGATGTGCATGGATTCTATTGCGTGGTGATGTGCCTGGTTTCTATTGCCTGGTGATGTGACTTATGTCAATTGCGTGGTGATGTGCCTGGTTTCTATTGCGTGGTAATGTGCATGGTTTCTATTGCGTGGTGATGTGCATGGTTTCAATTGCCTGGTGATGTGCCTGGTTTCTATTGCGTGGTAATGTGCATGGTTTCTATTGCGTGGTGATGTGACTTGTGTCAATTGCGTGGTGATGTGCATGGTTTCTATTGCATGGTAATGTGACTTATGTCAATTGCGTGGTGATGTGCATGGTTTCTATTGCGTGGTGATGTGACTTATGTCAATTGCGTGGTGATGTGCATGGATTCTATTGCGTGGTGATGTGCCTGGTTTCTATTGCGTGGTGATGTGCATGGTTTCTATTGCGTGGTGATGTGCATGGTTTCTATTGCATGGTAATGTGACTTATGTCAATTGCGTGGTGATGTGCATGGTTTCTATTGCGTGGTGATGTGCATGGTTTCTATTGCGTGGTGATGTGCATGGTTTCTATTGCGTGGTGATGTGCATGGTTTCTATTGCCTGGTAATGTGACTTATGTCAATTGCGTGGTGATGTGCATGGTTTCTATTGCCTGGTGATGTGACTTATGTCAATTGCGTGGTGATGTGCATGGATTCTATTGCGTGGTGATGTGCATGGTTTCTATTGCCTGGTGATGTGACTTATGTCAATTGCGTGGTGATGTGCATGGTTTCTATTGCGTGGTGATGTGCATGGTTTCTATTGCGTGGTGATGTGCATGGTTTCTATTGCGTGGTGATGTGCATGGTTTCTATTGCCTGGTAATGTGACTTATGTCAATTGCGTGGTGATGTGCATGGTTTCTATTGCCTGGTGATGTGACTTATGTCAATTGCGTGGTGATGTGCATGGATTCTATTGCGTGGTGATGTGCATGGTTTCTATTGCCTGGTGATGTGACTTATGTCAATTGCGTGGTGATGTGCCTGGTTTCTATTGCCTGGTGATGTGACTTATGTCAATTGCGTGGTGATGTGCATGGTTTCTATTGCGTGGTGATGTGCATGGTTTCTATTGCGTGGTGATGTGCATGGTTTCTATTGCGTGGTGATGTGCATGTTTCTATTGCCTGGTGATGTGACTTATGTCAATTGCGTGGTGATGTGCATGGTTTCTATTGCGTGGTGATGTGACTTATGTCAATTGCGTGGTGATGTGCATGGTTTCTATTGCGTGGTGATGTGACTTATGTCAATTGCGTGGTGATGTGCATGGATTCTATTGCGTGGTGATGTGCCTGGTTTCTATTGCCTGGTGATGTGACTTATGTCAATTGCGTGGTGATGTGCCTGGTTTCTATTGCGTGGTAATGTGCATGGTTTCTATTGCGTGGTGATGTGCATGGTTTCAATTACCTGGTGATGTGCCTGGTTTCTATTGCGTGGTAATGTGCATGGTTTCTATTGCGTGGTGATGTGACTTATGTCAATTGCGTGGTGATGTGCATGGATTCTATTGCGTGGTGATGTGCCTGGTTTCTATTGCGTGGTGATGTGCATGGTTTCTATTGCGTGGTGATGTGCATGGTTTCTATTGCATGGTAATGTGACTTATGTCAATTGCGTGGTGATGTGCATGGTTTCTATTGCGTGGTAATGTGCATGGATTCTATTGCGTGGTGATGTGCCTGTTTTCTATTGCCTGGTGATGTGACTTATGTCAATTGCGTGGTGATGTGCATGGTTTCTATTGCCTGGTAATGTGACTTATGTCAATTGCGTGGTGATGTGCATGGATTCTATTGCGTGGTGATGTGCATGGTTTCTATTGCATGGTAATGTGACTTATGTCAATTGCGTGGTGATGTGCCTGGTTTCTATTGCGTGGTAATGTGCATGGTTTCTATTGCGTGGTGATGTGCATGGTTTCTATTGCGTGGTGATGTGCATGGTTTCTATTGCCTGGTGATGTGACTTATGTCAATTGCGTGGTAATGTGCATGGTTTCTATTGCGTGGTGATGTGCATGGTTTCTATTGCGTGGTGATGTGCATGGTTTCTATTGCATGGTGATGTGACTTATGTCAATTGCGTGGTGATGTGCATGGATTCTATTGCGTGGTGATGTGCATGGTTTCTATTGCCTGGTGATGTGACTTATGTCAATTGCGTGGTGATGTGCATGGTTTCTATTGCCTGGTGATGTGACTTATGTCAATTGCGTGGTAATGTGCATGGTTTCTATTGCGTGGTGATGTGCATGGTTTCTATTGCGTGGTGATGTGCATGGTTTCTATTGCGTGGTGATGTGCATGGTTTCTATTGCCTGGTGATGTGACTTATGTCAATTGCGTGGTGATGTGCATGGATTCTATTGCGTGGTGATGTGCATGGTTTCTATTGCCTGGTGATGTGACTTATGTCAATTGCGTGGTGATGTGCATGGATTCTATTTCGTGGTGATGTGCATGGTTTCTATTGCATGGTGATGTGACTTATGTCAATTGCGTGGTGATGTGCCTGGTTTCTATTGCCTGGTGATGTGACTTATGTCAATTGCGTGGTGATGTGCATGGATTCTATTGCGTGGTGATGTGCATGGTTTCTATTGCATGGTAATGTGACTTATGTCAATTGCGTGGTGATGTGCATGGTTTCTATTGCCTGGTGATGTGACTTATGTCAATTGCGTGGTAATGTGCATGGTTTCTATTGCGTGGTGATGTGCATGGTTTCTATTGCGTGGTGATGTGCATGGTTTCTATTGCGTGGTGATGTGCATGGTTTCTATTGCATGGTAATGTGACTTATGTCAATTGCGTGGTAATGTGCATGGTTTCTATTGCCTGGTGATGTGACTTATGTAAATTGCGTGGTGATGTGCATGGATTCTATTGCTTGGTGATGTGCCTGGTTTCTATTGCCTGGTGATGTGACTTATGTCAATTGCGTGGTGATGTGCATGGATTCTATTGCCTGGTGATGTGACTTATGTCAATTGCGTGGTGATGTGCATGGTTTCTATTGCCTGGTGATGTGACTTATGTCAATTGCGTGGTGATGTGCCTGGTTTCTATTGCGTGGTAATGTGCATGGTTTCTATTGCGTGGTGATGTGCATGGTTTCTATTGCGTGGTGATGTGCATGGTTTCTATTGCATGGTAATGTGACTTATGTCAATTGCGTGGTGATGTGCATGGTTTCTATTGCCTGGTGATGTGACTTATGTCAATTGCGTGGTGATGTGCATGGTTTCTATTGCGTGGTGATGTGCATGGTTTCTATTGCGTGGTGATGTGCATGGTTTCTATTGCATGGTAATGTGACTTATGTCAATTGCGTGGTGATGTGCATGGTTTCTATTGCCTGGTGATGTGACTTATGTCAATTGCGTGGTGATGTGCCTGGTTTCTATTGCGTGGTGATGTGACTTATGTCAATTGCGTGGTAATGTGCATGGTTTCTATTGCGCGGTGATGTGACTTATGTCAATTGCCTGGTGATGTGCATGGTTTCTATTGCGTGGTGATGTGCATGGTTTCTATAGCCTGGTGATGTGACTTATGTCAATTGCTTGGTGATGTGCCTGGTTTCTATTGCGTGGTGATGTGACTTATGTCAATTGCGTGGTAATGTGCATGGTTTCTATTGCGTGGTGATGTGCATGGTTTCTATTGCGTGGTGATGTGCATGGTTTCTATTGCGTGGTGATGTGCATGGTTTCTATTGCGTGGTGATGTGCATGGTTTCTTTTGCGTGGTGATGTGCATGGTTTCTATTGCGTGGTGATGTGCATGGTTTCTATTGCATGGTAATGTGACTTATGTCAATTGCGTGGTGATGTGCATGGTTTCTATTGCCTGGTGATGTGACTTATGTCAATTGCGTGGTGATGTGCATGGATTCTATTGCGTGGTGATGTGCCTGGTTTCTATTGCCTGGTGATGTGACTTATGTCAATTGCGTGGTGATGTGCATGGATTCTATTGCCTGGTGATGTGACTTATGTCAATTGCGTGGTGATGTGCATGGTTTCTATTGCCTGGTGATGTGACTTATGTCAATTGCGTGGTGATGTGCCTGGTTTCTATTGCGTGGTAATGTGCATGGTTTCTATTGCCTGGTGATGTGCATGGTTTCTATTGCGTGGTGATGTGCATGGTTTCTATTGCCTGGTGATGTGACTTATGTCAATTGCGTGGTGATGTGCCTGGTTTCTATTGCGTGGTAATGTGCATGGTTTCTATTGCGTGGTGATGTGCATGGTTTCTATTGCGTGGTGATGTGCATGGTTTCTATTGCGTGGTGATGTGACTTATGTCAATTGCGTGGTGATGTGCATGGTTTCTATTGCCTGGTAATGTGACTTATGTCAATTGCGTGGTGATGTGCATGGTTTCTATTGCCTGGTGATGTGACTTATGTCAATTGCGTGGTGATGTGCATGGATTCTATTGCGTGGTGATGTGCATGGTTTCTATTGCCTGGTGATGTGACTTATGTCAATTGCGTGGTGATGTGCCTGGTTTCTATTGCCTGGTGATGTGACTTATGTCAATTGCGTGGTGATGTGCATGGTTTCTATTGCGTGGTGATGTGCATGGTTTCTATTGCGTGGTGATGTGCATGGTTTCTATTGCGTGGTGATGTGCATGGTTTCTATTGCCTGGTAATGTGACTTATGTCAATTGCGTGGTGATGTGCATGGTTTCTATTGCCTGGTGATGTGACTTATGTCAATTGCGTGGTGATGTGCATGGTTTCTATTGCCTGGTGATGTGACTTATGTCAATTGCGTGGTAATGTGCATGGTTTCTATTGCGTGGTGATGTGCATGGTTTCTATTGCGTGGTGATGTGCATGGTTTCTATTGCGTGGTGATGTGCATGGTTTCTATTGCCTGGTGATGTGACTTATGTCAATTGCGTGGTGATGTGCATGGATTCTATTGCGTGGTGATGTGCATGGTTTCTATTGCCTGGTGATGTGACTTATGTCAATTGCGTGGTGATGTGCATGGATTCTATTTCGTGGTGATGTGCATGGTTTCTATTGCATGGTGATGTGACTTATGTCAATTGCGTGGTGATGTGCCTGGTTTCTATTGCCTGGTGATGTGACTTATGTCAATTGCGTGGTGATGTGCATGGATTCTATTGCGTGGTGATGTGCATGGTTTCTATTGCATGGTAATGTGACTTATGTCAATTGCGTGGTGATGTGCATGGTTTCTATTGCCTGGTGATGTGACTTATGTCAATTGCGTGGTAATGTGCATGGTTTCTATTGCGTGGTGATGTGCATGGTTTCTATTGCGTGGTGATGTGCATGGTTTCTATTGCGTGGTGATGTGCATGGTTTCTATTGCATGGTAATGTGACTTATGTCAATTGCGTGGTAATGTGCATGGTTTCTATTGCCTGGTGATGTGACTTATGTAAATTGCGTGGTGATGTGCATGGATTCTATTGCTTGGTGATGTGCCTGGTTTCTATTGCCTGGTGATGTGACTTATGTCAATTGCGTGGTGATGTGCATGGATTCTATTGCCTGGTGATGTGACTTATGTCAATTGCGTGGTGATGTGCATGGATTCTATTGCCTGGTGATGTGACTTATGTCAATTGCGTGGTGATGTGCCTGGTTTCTATTGCGTGGTAATGTGCATGGTTTCTATTGCGTGGTGATGTGCATGGTTTCTATTGCGTGGTGATGTGCATGGTTTCTATTGCATGGTAATGTGACTTATGTCAATTGCGTGGTGATGTGCATGGTTTCTATTGCCTGGTGATGTGACTTATGTCAATTGCGTGGTGATGTGCATGGTTTCTATTGCGTGGTGATGTGCATGGTTTCTATTGCGTGGTGATGTGCATGGTTTCTATTGCATGGTAATGTGACTTATGTCAATTGCGTGGTGATGTGCATGGTTTCTATTGCCTGGTGATGTGACTTATGTCAATTGCGTGGTGATGTGCCTGGTTTCTATTGCGTGGTGATGTGACTTATGTCAATTGCGTGGTAATGTGCATGGTTTCTATTGCGCGGTGATGTGACTTATGTCAATTGCCTGGTGATGTGCATGGTTTCTATTGCGTGGTGATGTGCATGGTTTCTATAGCCTGGTGATGTGACTTATGTCAATTGCTTGGTGATGTGCCTGGTTTCTATTGCGTGGTGATGTGACTTATGTCAATTGCGTGGTAATGTGCATGGTTTCTATTGCGTGGTGATGTGCATGGTTTCTATTGCGTGGTGATGTGCATGGTTTCTATTGCGTGGTGATGTGCATGGTTTCTATTGCGTGGTGATGTGCATGGTTTCTTTTGCGTGGTGATGTGCATGGTTTCTATTGCGTGGTGATGTGCATGGTTTCTATTGCATGGTAATGTGACTTATGTCAATTGCGTGGTGATGTGCATGGTTTCTATTGCCTGGTGATGTGACTTATGTCAATTGCGTGGTAATGTGCATGGTTTCTATTGCGTGGTGATGTGCATGGTTTCTATTGCGTGGTGATGTGCATGGTTTCTATTGCGTGGTGATGTGCATGGTTTCTATTGCGTGGTGATGTGCATGGTTTCTTTTGCGTGGTGATGTGCATGGTTTCTATTGCGTGGTGATGTGCATGGTTTCTATTGCATGGTAATGTGACTTATGTCAATTGCGTGGTGATGTGCATGGTTTCTATTGCCTGGTGATGTGACTTATGTCAATTGCGTGGTGATGTGCATGGATTCTATTGCCTGGTGATGTGACTTATGTCAATTGCGTGGTGATGTGCATGGTTTCTATTGCCTGGTGATGTGACTTATGTCAATTGCGTGGTGATGTGCCTGGTTTCTATTGCGTGGTAATGTGCATGGTTTCTATTGCCTGGTGATGTGCATGGTTTCTATTGCGTGGTGATGTGCATGGTTTCTATTGCCTGGTGATGTGACTTATGTCAATTGCGTGGTGATGTGCCTGGTTTCTATTGCGTGGTAATGTGCATGGTTTCTATTGCGTGGTGATGTGCATGGTTTCTATTGCGTGGTGATGTGCATGGTTTCTATTGCGTGGTGATGTGACTTATGTCAATTGCGTGGTGATGTGCATGGTTTCTATTGCCTGGTAATGTGACTTATGTCAATTGCGTGGTGATGTGCATGGTTTCTATTGCCTGGTGATGTGACTTATGTCAATTGCGTGGTGATGTGCATGGATTCTATTGCGTGGTGATGTGCATGGTTTCTATTGCCTGGTGATGTGACTTATGTCAATTGCGTGGTGATGTGCCTGGTTTCTATTGCCTGGTGATGTGACTTATGTCAATTGCGTGGTGATGTGCATGGTTTCTATTGCGTGGTGATGTGCATGGTTTCTATTGCGTGGTGATGTGCATGGTTTCTATTGCGTGGTGATGTGCATGGTTTCTATTGCCTGGTAATGTGACTTATGTCAATTGCGTGGTGATGTGCATGGTTTCTATTGCCTGGTGATGTGACTTATGTCAA
The DNA here is from genome assembly GCA_034231615.1 of Meghimatium bilineatum. Classification (NCBI taxonomy): domain Eukaryota; kingdom Metazoa; phylum Mollusca; class Gastropoda; order Stylommatophora; family Philomycidae; genus Meghimatium; species Meghimatium bilineatum. The sequence continues at coordinate 33,619,488 of CM067322.1, forward strand.
TTGCGTGGTGATGTGCATGGATTCTATTGCGTGGTGATGTGCATGGTTTCTATTGCCTGGTGATGTGACTTATGTCAATTGCGTGGTGATGTGCCTGGTTTCTATTGCCTGGTGATGTGACTTATGTCAATTGCGTGGTGATGTGCATGGTTTCTATTGCGTGGTGATGTGCATGGTTTCTATTGCGTGGTGATGTGCATGGTTTCTATTGCGTGGTGATGTGCATGTTTCTATTGCCTGGTGATGTGACTTATGTCAATTGCGTGGTGATGTGCATGGTTTCTATTGCGTGGTGATGTGACTTATGTCAATTGCGTGGTGATGTGCATGGTTTCTATTGCGTGGTGATGTGACTTATGTCAATTGCGTGGTGATGTGCATGGATTCTATTGCGTGGTGATGTGCCTGGTTTCTATTGCCTGGTGATGTGACTTATGTCAATTGCGTGGGGATGTGCATGGTTTCTATTGCCTGGTGATGTGACTTATGTCAATTGCGTGGTGATGTGCCTGGTTTCTATTGCGTGGTAATGTGCATGGTTTCTATTGCGTGGTGATGTGCATGGTTTCAATTGCCTGGTGATGTGCCTGGTTTCTATTGCGTGGTAATGTGCATGGTTTCTATTGCGTGGTGATGTGACTTGTGTCAATTGCGTGGTGATGTGCATGGTTTCTATTGCATGGTAATGTGACTTATGTCAATTGCGTGGTGATGTGCATGGTTTCTATTGCGTGGTGATGTGACTTATGTCAATTGCGTGGTGATGTGCATGGATTCTATTGCGTGGTGATGTGCCTGGTTTCTATTGCGTGGTGATGTGCATGGTTTCTATTGCGTGGTGATGTGCATGGTTTCTATTGCATGGTAATGTGACTTATGTCAATTGCGTGGTGATGTGCATGGTTTCTATTGCGTGGTAATGTGACTTATGTCAATTGCCTGGTGATGTGCATGGTTTCTATTGCGTTGTAATGTGCATGGTTTCTATTGCGTGGTGATGTGCATGGTTTCTATTGCCTGGTGATGTGCATGGATTCTATTGCGTGGTGATGTGCCTGTTTTCTATTGCCTGGTGATGTGACTTATGTCAATTGCGTGGTGATGTGCATGGTTTCTATTGCCTGGTAATGTGACTTATGTCAATTGCGTGGTGATGTGCATGGATTCTATTGCGTGGTGATGTGCATGGTTTCTATTGCATGGTAATGTGACTTATGTCAATTGCGTGGTGATGTGCATGGTTTCTATTGCCTGGTGATGTGACTTATGTCAATTGCGTGGTAATGTGCATGGTTTCTATTGCGTGGTGATGTGCATGGTTTCTATTGCGTGGTGATGTGCATGGTTTCTATTGCCTGGTGATGTGCATGGTTTCTATTGCATGGTGATGTGACTTATGTCAATTGCGTGGTGATGTGCATGGATTCTATTGCGTGGTGATGTGCATGGTCTCTATTGCCTGGTGATGTGACTTATGTCAATTGCGTGGTGATGTGCATGGTTTCTATTGCCTGGTGATGTGACTTATGTCAATTGCGTGGTAATGTGCATGGTTTCTATTGCGTGGTGATGTGCATGGTTTCTATTGCGTGGTGATGTGCATGGTTTCTATTGCGTGGTGATGTGCATGGTTTCTATTGCCTGGTGATGTGACTTATGTCAATTGCGTGGTGATGTGCATGGATTCTATTGCGTGGTGATGTGCATGGTTTCTATTGCCTGGTGATGTGACTTATGTCAATTGCGTGGTGATGTGCATGGATTCTATTGCGTGGTGATGTGCATGGTTTCTATTGCATGGTGATGTGACTTATGTCAATTGCGTGGTGATGTGCCTGGTTTCTATTGCCTGGTGATGTGACTTATGTCAATTGCGTGGTGATGTGCATGGATTCTATTGCGTGGTGATGTGCATGGTTTCTATTGCATGGTAATGTGACTTATGTCAATTGCGTGGTGATGTGCATGGTTTCTATTGCCTGGTGATGTGACTTATGTCAATTGCGTGGTAATGTGCATGGTTTCTATTGCGTGGTGATGTGCATGGTTTCTATTGCGTGGTGATGTGCATGGTTTCTATTGCGTGGTGATGTGCATGGTTTCTATTGCATGGTAATGTGACTTATGTCAATTGCGTGGTAATGTGCATGGTTTCTATTGCCTGGTGATGTGACTTATGTAAATTGCGTGGTGATGTGCATGGATTCTATTGCTTGGTGATGTGCCTGGTTTCTATTGCCTGGTGATGTGACTTATGTCAATTGCGTGGTGATGTGCATGGATTCTATTGCCTGGTGATGTGACTTATGTCAATTGCGTGGTGATGTGCATGGTTTCTATTGCCTGGTGATGTGACTTATGTCAATTGCGTGGTGATGTGCCTGGTTTCTATTGCGTGGTAATGTGCATGGTTTCTATTGCGTGGTGATGTGCATGGTTTCTATTGCGTGGTGATGTGCATGGTTTCTATTGCGTGGTGATGTGCATGGTTTCTATTGCATGGTAATGTGACTTATGTCAATTACGTGGTGATGTGCATGGTTTCTTTTGCCTGGTGATGTGACTTATGTCAATTGCGTGGTGATGTGCCTGGTTTCTATTGCGTGGTGATGTGACTTATGTCAATTGCCTGGCGATGTGCATGGTTTCTATTGCCTGGTGATGTGCATGGTTTCTATTGCCTGGCGATGTGCATGGTTTCTATTGCGTGGTGATGTGACTTATGTCAATTGCCTGGCGATGTGCATGGTTTCTATTGCCTGGCGATGTGCATGGTTTCTATTGCCTGGCGATGTGCATGGTTTCTATTGCGTGGTGATGTGACTTATGTCAATTGCCTGGCGATGTGCATGGTTTCTATTGCGTGGTGATGTGCATGGTTTCTATAGCCTGGTGATGTGACTTATGTCAATTGCTTGGTGATGTGCCTGGTTTCTATTGCGTGGTAATGTGCATGGTTTCTATTGCGTGGTGATGTGCATGGTTTCTATTGCGTGGTGATGTGACTTATGTCAATTGCGTGGTGATGTGCATGGTTTCTATTGCCTGGTGATGTGACTTATGTCAATTGCGTGGTAATGTGCCTGGTTTCTATTGCGTGGTAATGTGCATGGTTTCTATTGCGTGGTAATGTGCATGGTTTCTATTGCGTGGTGATGTGACTTATGTCAATTGCGTGGTAATGTGCCTGGTTTCTATTGCGTGGTAATGTGCATGGTTTCTATTGCGTGGTGATGTGCATGGTTTCTATTGCGTGGTGATGTGCATGGTTTCTATTGCGTGGTGATGTGACTTATGTCAATTGCGTGGTAATGTGCCTGGTTTCTATTGCGTGGTAATGTGCATGGTTTCTTTTGCGTGGTGATGTGCATGGTTTCTATTGCGTGGTGATGTGCATGGTTTCTATTGCGTGGTGATGTGACTTATGTCAATTGCGTGGTAATGTGCATGGTTTCTATTGCGTGGTGATGTGACTTATGTCAATTGCGTGGTAATGTGCATGGTTTCTATTGCGTGGTGATGTGCATGGTTTCTATTGCGTGGTGATGTGCATGGTTTCTATTGCGTGGTGATGTGCATGGTTTCTATTGCGTGGTGATGTGCATGGTTTCTATTGCGTGGTGATGTGCATGGTTTCTATTGCGTGGTGATGTGCATGGTTTCTATTGCATGGTAATGTGACTTATGTCAATTGCGTGGTGATGTGCATGGTTTCTATTGCCTGGTGATGTGACTTATGTCAATTGCGTGGTGATGTGCATGGATTCTATTGCGTGGTGATGTGCCTGGTTTCTATTGCCTGGTGATGTGACTTATGTCAATTGCGTGGTGATGTGCATGGATTCTATTGCCTGGTGATGTGACTTATGTCAATTGCGTGGTGATGTGCATGGTTTCTATTGCCTGGTGATGTGACTTATGTCAATTGCGTGGTGATGTGCCTGGTTTCTATTGCGTGGTAATGTGCATGGTTTCTATTGCCTGGTGATGTGCATGGTTTCTATTGCGTGGTGATGTGCATGGTTTCTATTGCCTGGTGATATGACTTATGTCAATTGCGTGGTGATGTGCCTGGTTTCTATTGCGTGGTAATGTGTATGGTTTCTATTGCGTGGTGATGTGCATGGTTTCTATTGCGTGGTGATGTGCATGGTTTCTATTGCGTGGTGATGTGACTTATGTCAATTGCGTGGTGATGTGCATGGTTTCTATTGCCTGGTGATGTGACTTATGTCAATTGCGTGGTAATGTGCCTGGTTTCTATTGCGTGGTGATGTGCATGGTTTCTATTGCGTGGTGATGTGCATGGTTTCTATTGCGTGGTGATGTGACTTGTGCCAATTGCGTGGTGATGTGCCTGGTTTCTATTGCGTGGTGATGTGACTTGTGTCAATTGCGTGGTGATGTGTCTAGTTTCTATTGCGTGGTGATGTGACTTGTGTCAATTGCGTGGTGATGTGACTTGTGTCAATTGCGTGGTGATGTGACTTGTGTCAATTGCGTGGTGATGTGACTTGTGTCAATTGCGTGGTGATGTGACTTGTGTCAATTGCGTGATGATGTGACTTGAGTTAATTGCGTGGTGATGTGACTTGTGTGAATTGCGTGGTGATGTGCCTGGTTTTTATTGCGTGGTGATGTGACTTGTGTGAATTGCGTGGTGATGTGACTTGTGTGAATTGCGTGGCGATATGCCTGGTTTCTATTGCGCGGTGATGTGCCTGGCTTATATTGCGTAGTGATTTCCTGCTTTCCATTGCGTTGTCATTTGCCCGGTTTATATTACGTGGTAATTGGTCTGGTGACCTATATGGCGGTGACCAGGGTATTTGAGTGGGTAGGCACACGGAAGGTAACACGGGTCTGCATTTTGAGCGACTATGTGTATGATTAGCATGGTACAAGTGGATCTCGTTCGCGAAAAGTGGATTGATGTCTTGAGAAAGGCTAGTTTGAAAGTAGCTACATTTATTTTCTTGTCGGAACATGTGGGTGTTCTATGTCATGAAAGAACAGATCAACTTGCGTCATGCGCGATTGTGGCACAGAGCGATGGAGCAATGGATCGAGCTGACGTTTTGAATTCCATAAGATATATAGCACGCGAGAGTCAGACTAATGTGGATGATGATTCCTTTTCGATGGCCATAATTAAAGAATAGGGTTTTTAATGCGGTGTTACTAGAAGCGAACATCTTGAAGGGCGCAGAAGAATGATGGTCAACCAACAGAGGACCGGTACTGTCAGCAGAAGTATAATAGCTGATGCACTCAGGGACATATCGGAGCAACTATGGACGTGTCCAGTTTGCAGTGATGATGATCCGACGACTAACTAACTAACTGATCCGGTGGCCCACTGGTGTCACCTTCAAGATACTGTTAAAATAATAACTGATAAGCATGATGGACAAGAATTTTGGAGATGTCTTACGAGGAAAAATAATTTATCACATCATTAAATCGGCATTTCAAGCACACTTACAAAGGCGGTTGCATAGTAACTCAATATAACACTATATCATTACCTATTTACCAACTGTAGCGGCGTGGTACAGTGCGCATCTGTGATGACCAATGTACCGGGTTTGAATCCCGCCACAGGCAATTGTGCATCCGGACCGTTCAGAAAGCAATCGCTAACTACTGAACGTGTTTATATTGCAAAGAAAAACACTAAAGCCAAAAATGTCTGGGTATGATGGTTACATCCTGAATAGGATATGCTACCAATTTATTTACTTCTACGACCGGTGGTCTACCTATATCTTACCTCTAGTATCGGAAGTGTACCTATATCTTACCTCTATGACCGGTAGTGTATCTATATCTTACCTCTAGTATCGGAAGTGTACCTATATCTTACCTCTAGTATCGGCAGTCTTGATTCTTGATTAGAAACTGGCCTAACGGCATGTGGGGCGTTCCCATAAGTGCACCGCCCTCTGTTCCAGCAGCCATTCGACTCGATGGTGTTTCGAGTCTAATGTTGCCAAACAGACGTCGACATCAGGGAACAACTCCGGCCCTTGAGACAGGTTTCTTTGTTGTTCCGCCCACCAACGCCGTGCCCGTAACTTGTTCAAGCACAACGTCGGCCTGTCGGAACAACATGGTAACTGTTATGGAAGGTTACGACTACGGGATTGTATTTAGATGACATGCCATGAAGCTTCTATAAGAAGATAACCTCAATATAACGGCATGTCATCTACTAAGGTTTTCTGTTGCATGGTTGGTTTGTCTAGTGAGCCATTGGTGAGACAGACCCACAGACGCATCCGCATGCATCGGTAATCTAGCTATACTTACCTCTAGTATCGGTAGCATACATACATCTTACTTCTAGGACCGGTAGTCTACCTATTTATTACCTATAGGACAGGTAGTCTACCTATATCTTACTTCTTGTACAGACAGTGTAACTATATCGTATCTCAAGGACCTGTAGTATACCTACAGCTTACCTCTAGAACAGGTAGTCTACTGATATCTTGCTTCTAGGACCGGTAGTGTACCTACATCTTAACTTTAGGACTGGTAGTCTACCTATATCTTACCTCTAGAACTTGTAATCTACCTATAACCTTACCTTTGGGACCGGAAGTCTACCGATATCTTACTTATAGGATTGGTAGTTCACCTATATCTTACCTTTAGGACCGGAGGTCTACCTATATCTTACCTCTTTGACCGGTAGTCTACCTGTATCTTACTTCTCGGACCGGCAGTCTATACCGGTACATATATCCTCTATCCTCTGTTGTAAAACATCATCTTATTCAAAATCATGGAAAAATACTGCACTTCTAAAATAACATCGCGTGATCGTTCTAGTCCTTGACCTTCAGTGACATATCTAAAACCTCTTAGTGCGCACTTCATCATTGACAGTCCACAGAACAAAATACATTTCCATTTTTGAATGCAGTCAGTGGGGCTGTAATCTGATGGGAGATTTGCACAGTGTCTGTAAATGGCACGAACCGACGGTCATTTCGAGCCTAACGTTTCAGGGACAAACCAGTTGTCTTTAATCACAATCTTGGAAATTGTGCCACGTCAATCAATGTAAAACTATTTCATATGCATACATTATGTAGGATATAACAATCAAATTGAAACACGCCATATAATTTAAATATCTAGGCAGCATTTTTTTGCGAAAATGGAAGACTAGACAGAGAAATAGAAACAAGGTGTTAGTAAGCAAACACAGTGAATTTCATAATTACTTCAAAGATCAAGATGGAAGTCAAAAACCAGAAAATATCTACAACTTTTATACAAATATTATGCTATCAATGTCAGATATGTCTCTAACAGTCTCACAGCAAAGGAAAAAATCGTCATATGAGAAATGGAGAGTATATGAGAAGGTTACTAAACTGAATAAAATAAAAAATAAAGATATTAGGAAAAGAGTTCATATAATACATGTATTGAACATATCGAAAGACGGCAAGTAAAATGGATCGATCACCTTATAAGAATCGACAGGTTATAGTCTAGCAGAGTAAACCACCAAAATAGAAGACAGGGGATGTTGGAAGTCTGTTGCAGTCAACCTTCGTTGTGGAGACGGCACTTGATGATGATGATGATGATTCCTTGCATAATTAGGTTTATTTAACCAACACTTCTGTCTGAGCAGATTTGTACAATACACAGAGACTGATAAACATATTTCAAATTTAAATAATTTCATTGGTGTTTAGAAAATAAATATGTTGACATCAACTTTATATCCAACCTCCTTCCTCCTTGTCAATAACTGTCAATATCAATAATCAACGTATCATCAGATCAACATTCAACATTTCAGCAATAAACAGATTAGTAATCAACATATCAATCAATAAATCAACAATCAACATATTAATAGAGCAACATTAATTAAAAAATATCAACAGATCAACATATCAACAGATCAACATATCAACAGACCAACAGATGAACCATCCAAACGAAGCGAAGATTCAGGGCTGCAGATGCATCTTCGATAAAGGTGGTGGTGATGGAAGAGAAGGCGAGGGGGACAGTCTACCTGAACTTAAAAATTTGCCCTTTCTTTGTTTCCGTAGATCATTTCTACATTTTTGAGAAACTTTAGATAACATTACATTTGAGAAAACCATTATGCTGGGGCATCTTGGCATTGACCACCTCCCATATTTGTGCTTGTGAAAAATTACAAAAGTAACCAGATCAGGCCACGGTCAGGTCTTTTAAGTATGATCGCAAAGGAGTGGATGTTGTGAGCAGATTTAGAATAATACAAACATAGGACTCAAGAAGTGGGAATTCATGTTTTTTGGGATAAACCCTCTGGTGGAACGGAGAGGTGCAAAGGGCATGGAGCGAGAAAGAAGTAGAACTATGATAGAGAGCAAAGAAAAGTATGACTGATATGGAAACGGAGGAAAGATAGCAAAGTTCAAACATTCAAAGAGATGGCAAAGTGAACAAAGTCGAATAAATGGGACGAATTACCAGAAGATCACACTTTGAAAAGCCACTAAATTTTTTCTGATGAGACGGATGAGACAAAAGGTGCGGCGTTGCTGGCCCACTGTATCGCAGAAATTGGGCAGACAAATGTGGAGGCATATCAAGAAATCAGGAAATATATTACAGACATGTGTAAGAATTTGAGCATGGAAAAACATATGATAATCACAGTTGAAGAAATTAGAAATTCACTGAAAAGTACAAAAAATACAGCACCTCTACCAGATGGCATTAGATACGATGACATTAGTGGGAGAACGGATGAGGAGTTGGGAGAGTTGGTGAACATGTTCAATAATAGCCTTCTAAAGGGCACAGTGAAAGAAGACTGGTTGCACAGCTATTTAATCCCACTACCCAAACCTGGCACGGATCACACCAGGATACAAGGCTACAGAATAATAGCAATGCAGAATACAATAAACAATCTTTTGGGGAAAAAAGTGTGACATGGAAGCTATCAAGTCATCTTGAGAGAAATAAGTGTTTACCAACGTTGTTAGGTTGGTATCGTCCAGGAAAGAAGACATGGCAGAATGCAGCCATCTTTGCGCAGAATGTTTTTGAGTGGTTTGATTCGCGCATGGAGACATGTGCGGTCGCAATAGATCTTGAGGATGCTTGCAATAGGGAGTCCTTGGATGTTTTACTGGGCCAACCGTTAAATGTTGCTGTAAATCCTTTTGCCGTGCAGTGGGTCGGTGCGGCCCTGCTACACAGGAAAATAATTCTAAAGTGTGGTAACTGGATATCGGCACCAACGGTTATTAGCCCTGGTCTGCCATAGGAATCACCTCTATCTCTTGTGCTTTTCAATGTATGCACAATACACATCATTAGCAATTAAGGGGGGGGGGAGAGGTCCAGGCCCTTTTCCATAAAACTGTTCCCTTGTCTACGGGCTTGCAAATAAATGACCTTTTATGTTAACACCATTTCCCTTACAAGAGACGTGTAAACATCCCTAATTAGCGAGTATCAATAAAAACTATACGAAAAGGGCGGTTCTAGGAGAGAGTTTGGGAATCACTGGCTTAGAACATCAAAATAATTTACATAAACACATTCTAACATGTCTGGCAAAACTACGAAGATAATCATAGGAACAAAACAACAAAGAAAATTCAAATTTCATCACGTGTCTGGCATTGTTCTCTTTAATACGTCTTGACAAATAAACTCCGAACTGAATAACCGGCACTAAGTTTATCATGACGCCTGAACGATCACGGAAGAACAGCAGACATTGAACTGGAAAGTGAAACGCAGAAACTACCTACGTTCGCGGAGTAACCTAGATTCAAACCCACATCCTTTGCATATCCTTATGCGTAGTTTGTTTTGCAATCACCAAGTATGACCGGTTAATTAGTTCTACATAAGGATTGCTCTTATTTGATTTGGTATGAGGATTGGTTGTGACGCGTGTGGAAGGTTCATAAGAATCATAACTTTCAAGAGTTAAAACACGAAAACTTACAAAATCTGGATATGTATACCGACATGATTCCATGTCAAATAGATGTTGCAGGGAATAGTTGATGGAAGACCAGAGTATGCTAAAGAAAATCATAGAAGACAACACCAAAGACGACCGAGTCAATATCTCTTCGCATCAATCAGCATCGCTGAAGATAGAAATCGCTGAAGAATTGTGTGTAAAGACCATCCGTAGTAGAATCTCTATTACCGTGACGGATTATGGCAGTGGTCGAGAACCCATGGCTCGCGAGCCAAGTGTGGCTCTATTGATGGCTGCATCTGGCTCGCAGACAAATGTTCGTTTATAAAAAAAAATGTTTCTTTAGACTCCTTTGATCTACATATTAATTGCATATCAATATTTCATTCTACAAATGAGCTAAAGTCTACTGCAGTTCAGCATCAGAAGTCGCATTAATGGTAAGAAATACTCATTATTGATTAGCATAACAATGCTATTAGAAAGAATTCAGAGACATAATTATTGTACTTTTAGTGTTGAAATTACACACAATGCGCACATTTACTTGAATTTTTAGTTTTAAACATAATGTATGGCTCTCACAGAATTACTTTTCAAAATATGTGGTGTACATTGTTCCCTCAGACAAAAAAAGGTTCCAGACCCTTGAATTATGCGTTCATAGATGGATATGATTAAAGTGTTCATGTTTGACTATATTGACGATAACAGACAGAAGTGTTTATATGGAAAGTGTGCATTTACTTAGAATATCTTATGCAAGATGAAAGTCATGGCGACACTACAGTTAGGGTTATTATAGCAACATGGAATGTCAGATCGTTAGCGCAGTGTGGTAAATTAGACAACATCATGCAAGAAATGGAAAGAATGAACGTAAATATCTTAGGAATGAGTGAATTGAGGTGGACTGGGGAAAGGAGAGATACAATGAGATAAATTTAGTCATATACTCAGGAGGACAAAAACGAAAGAGGGGGGGGGGGTAGGAGTATTATTAGACACAGAAACAGGAAAAATGGTGAAGGGTTTCATGGCAATATTAGATCGGGTAATGTTAGTTAAACTAACAGGAAAACCATTGGATATCAACATAGTACAAGTATATGCACCTACATCAAGCAGTTCAGAGGAGGACATCGAAATGTTCCATGAAGATCTAGAAATCGCAATGAAACAGTGTAAAAATAAGGAAGTAACTATAGTGATGGGGACTTTAACGCAAAAGATGGTGAAACAGAAATACAAGATGCGGCAGGAAGCTTTGGTTTAGGAATTAATAACGAAAAAGGTGATTTATTGATAGAGTGGGCACAGGCACATAACTTAATAATAGGGAATACATGGTTCAAGCAACATCCAAGAAGGCTGTGTACATGGATTAGCCCAAGAGATAATACACGGAACCAAATTGATTAAATTTTAGTCTATAAAAGACATAGAAACAACACCAGATCTATGAAAACATGGCCAGGTGCTGACTGCAACAGTGATCATATACTACTGGTGGGGAAATTGTGTATAAGATTAAAGAAGATCAAGAGATCACCAAAAAATATGAAATTAGATTTAGCATTATTGAAATCAGATGCTGACATTAAAGAAAGATACAACATAATTGTACAAAATAGATACAATGCCATTGCAAAGATTCAGAGTATTGAAGATCAATGAAACATGCTAAAATATTCGATAAACCAAACATCTAAAGAGATAATACCAAAATTAAAACATACATCAAAACAAAAATGGATGACTGAAGAAATATTAGAAATGATGAGCACCAGAAGGAAAATAAACACAAGGTAGAGGAATATCAGAAAATACATAAGGAGATAAGAGAGAGAAAAAAAAAGAGAAAGCTGGTTGAACAAGAAATGCACAGAAATAGAATCGCATTACAACCAAGATACATCATTTCTATATAAAAAAATTGAGATGATAACAGGAAAGAGAACGCAGTTACAGGGTTTCTAAAATCTGACAGGGCAGATGTTAATGGGAAAGATCACATAGTACAGAGATGGTCAGAATATATCAAAGAACTTTATGATGACAATAGACCCGAGATAAACAAACAAGATAACGGCGACGGTCCATCAATACTCGCAGCAGAAGTAATAGAGGTACTACGAAACATGAAATATGACACACCCCAGGTCCTGACAATATCACATTAGAATAATTAGCAGCTTTAGGTAATTTTGGAGTTGAAATAATCACAAAATTGCTGAATGACATATATAATAGTGGAATCATACCCGATAACTCAATGAGGTCCATATTTATAGCCTTACCTAAGAAACTAGGGACTACCGAATGTAAAGAACACCGCACAATCAGCCTCATGGGCCAAATAACCAAAATACTTCTCAGAATCATCATGAAGAGAGTGAGAAACAAAAACAAATCAGAAATAAGTTCAGAACAATGTGGCTTTGTAGAAGGCAAAGGTAACAACAATGTCATATATATTTTGAGAACACTAATAGAGAGGTCTATAGAGGTCAAAACAGATCTGTACCTCTGTTTTATAGACTACACGAAAGCATTTGATAAAGTTAAACATAGCGAAGTTATACACATGCTATAGAATTTTAATATTGATAGTAAGGATTTAAGAATAATCAAGAACACGTACTGGCAACAAACAGCAGCAATAAGAGTAGGAAATCAGTTTGGCCCATTTCAACAAATACAACAAGGAGTCCGGCAGGGATGTGTGCTTTCACCAGACCTGTTCTCTTCATACAGTGAAAACATTTTGCGTGCAATAGTAGATATCCCAGGAATATCAGTGGGAGGACATAACATAAATAATTTGAGATATGCGGAAGACACTGTTCTGATTGCAAAAAGTAAGGAAGATCGTCAAAATTTAATTAATGTAGTAGTCACAGAAAGTAAAGAGAAAGGCCTCTTCCTAAATATCAAGAAATCAGAAGTAATGGTTGTTTCAAAGAAACAAAATAACACACCTTGCAAAATCAAAATGAATGATATAGTTTTAAAACAGATCCACCAATTCAAATACTTAGGTACAACGATTACAGCAGATGGTAAAAGTTCAACAGAAATAAGAAGCAGAATAGGACATGCGAAAATAACATTCAGAAAAATGAAAAATATACTATGTAATATGACCCTGTCATTGGCAGTGCTATATAACCCCTATACTAACATATGGGTGCGAGTCTTGGACAATAAACAAACTGGAAAGTGGGAAATTAACGGCAATAGAGATGTGGTTCTATAGAATAAAGCTGAGAATACCATGGACTGCCAGAAAAACTAATGTAGAGGTGTTGAAAGAGTCAAATGCGAAACGGATCTTAATCAACAATATAAGAAAAAGACAATCTTCTTTTTTTGGCCTCTTCATGAGACAGGCAGGTTTAGAGAACATAGTCACAACAGGCAAAATTGAAGGCAACAGAGACAGAGGGCGACAACGTGAGAAAATATTAGACAGTTTGACAGCCTAGCACGGCAGGGAAACAACAACTATCTTGATACATAATACTGTGGACAGAGAGCTGTGAAGAGCCATGACCGCCTACGCCAGCCAGCATGGCACCTGATGATGATGATGATCTTATGCCCGACGTCTTTTTCTCTGTAGATGGCGACATAGCAGCATACTGATGTATCAGAATAAAGATGGTTCGCTGCTTTACATTTGTTCTTAATTTCCGTGTGAGTTAATGTTAATGATCACGCTGGTTTACATTTGTTCTTAATTTCCGTGTGAGTTAACTGTTAATGCTCGCGCTTGTTTACATTTGTTCTTAATTTCCGTGTGAGTTAACTGTTAATGCTCTCGCTGGTTTACATTTGTTCTTAATTTCCGTGTGAGTTAACTGTTAATGCTCGCGCTGGTTTACATTTGTTCTTAATTTCCGTGTGAGTTACTGTTAATGCTCGCGCTGGTTTGGATTTGCAGTTCTTCAGTTTCACTGAAGACTATTGAAGTTTATGTAGCATGTTTGGCAGAGCTCTGGATTCCGTAACCAACGAGTAGGAGTTCAGTACTAGATTTCCAGAGACACTTTGCTTTTGGTTATCGTAGCAAAAGATCATGTGACAGTATTGTGTTATTGTCTCATTTCGCAAAATTACAGGAACCGAAAAATCATCGCTGCTTGCGAGTACAGGTGTAGATTATATTATGGCAAGTCAAAAGTTATTCCCGTTTTTTAACGAAACAACTTTTGATAAACATCAACCGTACACATTCGTGTTAATGTGTATTTGTTGCGCAGAACATCATCCAGCTGCTCAGTGTACTAGTTCATGTCCCGAGTGCGGCCACATGAAATAGACTGACAGTGTAGGGAAATCTCGAAGCTACACTAGACTCAGACCATTATGACCATCTCAAACAGAATCGCTGGGCGAGTACAGGCAACTTGCATGACTGAATGCACTGTGTATCAGTTTTTGGTTACCTCAGGAAATCCACTTTTTATATATCCAGTGATGATTTTCCCGTGTGTCAATCAGGGCCTGGTCTTTTATCTTGTTCAGAGTGCAAATAATAAGGTCACTATATTTTTCCCATACATAAAATATGAAACTACTAAGGGAAAATGGGGGATAGGCTAGCAACATGTCAGCTGTTAAAGACCATCATTATCATATCTTGTCTTAATTTCTTACTTTTGACGAAGAATGTGCAGGCCAGCGAATATTACACCTTTGTCCATTTATGCGAGAGTCCAAGTAGCGAGAAAGCTAGATATTTCATCAATGCGGATGGATCAACAAATCAAACAGAAGAATGATGAGATAGTTGATTCAATGAGTGTCTTGTGCACCTGGCAGAAATCCTGGGATACTAGCGCACTGGATACCTCCCTTCGAGGAATAAATATGCATTCATAAACCTCCCTCATACAACCATTTCTTTGCTTTGAGACATCCTTACATGAGTCTATGCGTTACCTCAGATAACTACTGAAAAGAAACTGTGCTTTTGTCTGAAAGACTGTGCTCTGTCAAGAGCTACCTACTCGCTCACAGCTAAAGGGATTATTTCATCGTCATCTCCCATGATAACACGGCGAAAAAATATTGTCAGGGTTTGCCTGATGTCTGCAACAAACACCAATACGTTTCAGCTGTTGTTGGGGTGTGAGGTCGTGACGGGGACAAATTGATATCACCTCTTGGTCCTCCCACAGCCAAAACAATGTCGCAGCACATTGTATGACAATGGCTGGCCTGGGATAGCGGGTCGACGTGTCCGAAATCTAACGAAAGTGTAAATAGTAAGCATATCTGCGGTGAAGCAAACCACATCTATTGTGTACATACAAATGTAGCATATCGCTAGAGGGTGGCGTTCTGCGCAAGAATACATGAGGAAATCGAAACCATAACGGAAGTAACGGTTATGCCCGTGAACAAGCCTCCAGTTGCCTTCTGGTAAGTGGACGAACCAACTCTAGTCCTACTTTACTGTTGAGAAATTTCCAATAGAAAAATCTGGCTCACAGTCCAAATAAGAGTCAGTACTCGAAGATACAGGGAGCTATCGGCCGTCTAAATACTCGATACAAGATCACCAACCGCGAAATATTTCGTACGAGATAGAAGTTGTCGATTACATTCTAAATCCCAGCTTAAAGTCTCGTTGGAAACTGTCGACCAAAGACATATTTTGGCCTCTAAAGTCCAAGGGCATATTGGAAATAAACCGTCATGTCGTAGAGCTGATGCACACTCATCGTCTGGCGACAGATTATTTACTTTTATTATAGTAAAGTAAAGTAAAGTAAAGTAAAGTAAAGTAAAGTAAAGTAAAGTAAAGTAAAGTAAAGTAAAGTAAAGTAAAGTAAAGTAAAGTAAAGTAAAGTAAAGTAAAGTAAAGTAAAGTAAAGTAAAGTAAAGTAAAGTAACCCATAGCATTTATTAATGCCGTAGGGGTGTGAGATGTTAGCGATCTCACATTTCAGAGGCTCTGCAAATGAGGGCGGTAGCCATCTCCTCTCCCTCTCAGTCTTTACTTCCTGGATTAAACCGGTACCCATTTACGGCTGGGTCGACCCGGGAGCCGTTGCGATCTGAGAAACATTTCCAACTCAACTGGGGAATGAACACAGGACCACTCATATGCGAAGCCAGTGAACTAACCACTGCGATAACGCGGCTCCCTTTAATATTAAAAGGCTACAGAAGCTCACTTGAATTAAAATCATAATTTCATCATAAAATCATCAACTGCATACTCCCACGAAATCACGCGAACATTCATATTGGTTATCAGAGAAGAAACGCAGAAACGCAGAAGAAAAAGAAATAATGTCACTTGAGAAGGATGATTTCTCGTGTATCCACGAAGCTGTAAATGACGATAGTCACGTCACAAAAGCAATGTCATCTTTAAAAATCTATTTGTGGCTAATCTTGTCCAACTTCCATCAGCCACGCCCCAATATATCCCACGTTTCACTTCTTTCCATCTAATATGCAAGCATACAACTTTTATTGTTCTTTATGATAAAGAAAAACTGATGGAAATAATGACAGGCATTGATTGGTCGTGACTGCTTGAAGAGCAGACGTTATAAATATCCCTCTAGCTTGATAATTATAAATGATATATCGATTGTTGCGTATCATGTATGTGTCGAGCATACACATAACTAGACACGTATATATTGTTGCCAAAACTTAAGCTGATCAAAATATATTCAATATAATCGTGTGTTCGTGTCTTCATCATATCAAGAATATGTTGTTGTATCCTCTTTATAGTAATCCTAACATTTATTTGGTTTTGTGTTGTTTTTTTAACTGGAGAGAAGGACAAAGAGAAACGTTATTTCATTTTATTTGATATAATTCATATAGTGAACGTTGTTAAGAAACACGATTGTTTGTAGAACACTGCGACTCTAGGCCTGGAGAAATGTAGCAAAAATAAACACAAATCATCACCAGCATGCGACATCTCTGTATGGAAGGTTGGCAGCAAAGGACAACTAACAACATTTGTCTCTTGCCTTACTGGTGAACTCTGGCAGACTATTTTGTCCATCTCACGGTGTTTCACTCCCACTTGCAACTTTTATATCTCCAAAATGTCTTCTTTATTTGATTATTTTTTAATAATTATATTTTCAGAGACACTTTTGTCGGAACCTCTTTGTTTCTTTTTTTCCCATGACATTTACCATATTCTTCTATATACCCACATATCATATACATCACTTTTATCTTCTAGTTATTTATTCATTATCCATGTTTCTGAGCCATAGATTAATGTTGTGTAGATGCAGCACTTTATAATTATCATTTCCATTTTGTATTTCGTCAAATGAAATATGTTTGGATGACAGTAGTTTCTTTGTGACATTGAAAATAATTTCATCAATTCATATTCTCTTTTTAATTTCTGATTCTCATCAGCCATAATTGTTTATTATATGTTCAAATTATACGAAACCGTCTAATAGGTGCGTATTATTTCTCCATATATTTTCGTGTTTAACATTCTTTTCTCCCTTTATGCTGATTATAATAGTATTTTGGATGTTTTTAATGTTAATACATCCTTCATATTACTTAATTTATTTGAGTACTTGTTACATTAGTATTTTTATATGTATACTTCCTGCTCATGCTATACTCAGTTCAATGAGACATGTTCACCGAAAGCATAACTCCTCGTAGGAGATAGACATAGTCGACCCAAGTCTAAATCCATGCTTACGAAACATCCATGACCTCAGAAACACCCAGTGAATGTCTTGGCCTGTTATGCACATAAACGCAATGTGAGATATACCGTAATGAAAAAGAGCAACGCCACTCTTGTTCCATTGCTACAGATAGGAAGACAGTCACTAGCTGGGGAATCAAACTTAAGTTAGAATTCCGAATTCGGATGTGCTGGGCCGAAGTATCCTAAAAACGCAGCTCTGCTGTAAAACTAACATCAAAGTGTAATTCTTTCTCTCTGACTCAAATCACTTGAAAATGCGTGCTGATTATTTGATTACGACTGCAGAAAAAGAAGAATATTACAGATGAAATATTACAGATGAAATATTACAGATGAAAATACGTGCTGATTATTTGAGTACGACTGCAGAAAAAGAATAATATTACAGATGAAATATTACAGATGAAAATACGTGCTGATTATTTGATTACGACTGCAGAAAAAGAATAATATTACAAATGAAATATTACAGATGAAAATACGTGCTGATTATTTGAGTACGACTGCAGAAAAAGAATAATATTACAGATGAAATAGATAACTTCAAGCTATCCATATCTGTATACACATTTGTATCTCATGTATTTATTACATTCATAAGAAATAACTTGAATATGATAAAAGAAATGGATATCTTGAATATGACAAAAGAAATGAATAACTTGAACATGACAAAAGACATGGGTAACTTGAATATGATAAAAGAAATGGGTAACTTGAATATGATAAAAGAAATGAATAACTTGAATATGACAAAAGAAATGAATAACTTGAATATGACAAAAGAAATGAATAACTTGAACATGACAAAAGACATGGGTAACTTGAATATGATAAAAGAAATGGGTAACTTGAATATGATAAAAAATAGATAACTTTAATATAGCAAATGAAATGGGCAACTTGAATATAACAAAATAAATATGTAACTTGAATATAGCAAAAGAAATGGGTAATTTGAATATGACTAAATACCACAGAAATACAGAGCTAGAAGAAAATTATCAGAAATATGGCTTTATATTTGTAAGAAATGAAGTGTTTGAACTTATAGACGCCACTTAATAAATCCAGTTTCATCGCAAGTGCAATGTGTACTATCGGCTTTCGAACCACTAGCACATTCCACCGAGTTGTTTGTGAGGAAGGACTACTAACCACTCTCCCACCAAGCCTACAACTGCAAAAGTGGCGTTAGGAAACCACACAGCACGAACGCGTATTAATAATTGCATGTATTGCATCACTGACTGATGAATTTCGTCAGCAGACAATAATAGCTCTTAGCTGACAGGAAACCAATATGTCTAACTTTTGTATTTCATTTGTAGACCAACAAAGGAATGGGGTTTTTTAAATAGAAAAACAACATATATATGAGAATTATATATGGAAAATGAAAAGACCAAAAGAAATTTGTTTTTACTACGAAGCAACACGGATTAGCTACTGAAGACAATCTCTAAAAACGTTACAAAATGAAAATAATAAAGAAAAATGTTTACCGATTTTCAAAAATACAATTTGCAAGCTAGAAAAGAAGTTATTAGCATATGATGTTTAGAGGTTGACAACAAAATAATATGCCATGATTCACCAATACAAAAATTAATTCATGTAAACAACACAATATGCAAACCCAAACCAAAATAGTTATCTCTAGAACAACTTCAACATTCTTTTGACCGATGGATTTGCAATATTCTAAACAAAGCTAAAATTATCTGTTTACGGGAAAATTTCAAGATTGATTTCGCTGACCTTTGCATTTGCAATATGCAAGACACAACTAAAAATATCTGTTTACCGTACAGCTTGAAGAATGCGTGGTATCTTAGCATGAATAGAACTCCACACCAATTGTATTGCATAATATACAACAACTACATGAATGCTAAATTTTAACAGACTCGATGCGGACATGTTATGCCAAAAGAGGCGATGTATCAATGTTATATCAACAGAGGCGATGTATCAATGTTATATCAACAGAGGCGATGTATCAATGTTATATCAACAGAGGCGATGTAACAATGTTATATCAACAGAGGCAATGTAACAATGTTATATCAACAGAGGCGATGTAACAATGTTATATCAACAGAGGCGATGCAACAATGTTATATCAACAAAGGCAATGTAACAATGTTATATCAACAGAGGCGATTATATAATGTTATATCAGCAGAGGCGATGTAACAATGTTATATCAACAGATGCAGTGCCGCTGTGTTATATCAACAGAGGCGATACAACAATGTTATATCAACAGAGGCGATGTAACAATGTTATATCAACAGAGGCGATGTAACAATGTTATATCAACAGAGGCAATGTAACAATGTTATATCAACAGAGGCGATGTAACAATGTTATATCAACAGAGGCGATGCAACAATGTTATATCAACAAAGGCAATGTAACAATGTTATATCAACAGAGGCGATTATATAATGTTATATCAGCAGAGGCGATGTAACAATGTTATTTCAACAGAGGCGATGTAACAATGTTATTTCAACAGAGGCAATGTAACAATGTTATTTCAACAGAGGCGATGCAACAATGTTATATCAAAAGATGCAGTGCCGCTGTGTTATATCAACAGAGGCGATGTAACAATGTTATTTCAACAGAGGCGATGTAACAATGTTATATCAACAGAGGCGATTATACAATGTTATATCAGCAGAGGCGATGTAACAATGTTATATCAACAGATGCAGTGCCGCTGTGTTATATCAACAGAGGCGATACAACAATGTTATATCAACAGAGGCGATGTAACAATGTTATATCAACAGAGGCGATGTAACAATGTTATATCAACAGATGCAGTGCCGCTGTGTTATATCAACAAAGGCTATGTAACAATGCTATATCAACAGAGGCGATGTAACTATGTTATATCAACAGAGGCTATGTATCAATGTTATATCAACAGATGCGGTGCCGCTGTGTTATATCAACAGAGGAGATGTAACAATGTTATGTCAACAGAGGCGATGTAACAATGTTATATCAACAGAGGCGATGTAACAATGTTATATCAACAGATGCAGTGCCGCTGTGTTATATCAACAGAGGCGATGTAACAATGTTATATCAACAGATGCGGTGCCGCTGTGTTATATCAACAGAAATGATGTAACAATGTTATATCAACAGAGGCGATGTAACAATGTTATATCAACAGAGCCGATGTAACAATGTTATATCAACAGAGGCTATGTATCAATGTTATATCAACAGATGCGGTGCCGCTGTGTTATATCAACAGATGCGGTGCCGCTGTGTTATATCAACAAAGGCTATGAAACAATGTTATATCAACAGAGGTGATGTAACTATGTTAGATCAGCATAGGCGATGTAACAATGTTATATCAACAGAGGCGATGTAACAATGTTATATCAACAGATGCAGTGCCGCTGTGGTATATCAACAGAGGCGATATAACAATGTTATATCAACAGAGGCGATGCAACAATGTTATATCAACAGATGCAGTGCCGCTGTGGTATATCAACAGAGGCGATGTAACTATGTTATATCAGCAGAGGCGATGTAACAATGTTATATCAACAGATGCAGTGCCGCTGTGTTATATCAACAGATGCGGTGCCGCTGTGTTATATCAACAGATGCGGTGCCGCTGTGTTATATCAACAGATGCG
This sequence comes from Meghimatium bilineatum, assembly GCA_034231615.1. Lineage (NCBI taxonomy): Eukaryota > Metazoa > Mollusca > Gastropoda > Stylommatophora > Philomycidae > Meghimatium > Meghimatium bilineatum. The sequence continues at coordinate 33,640,870 of CM067322.1, forward strand.
GTGCCGCTGTGTTATATCAACAGATGCAGTGCCGCTGTGTTATATCAACAAAGGCTATGAAACAATGTTATATCAACAGAGGCGATGTAACTATGTTATATCAGCATAGGCGATGTAACAATGTTATATCAACAGAGGCGATGTAACAATGTTATATCAACAGATGCAGTGCCGCTGTGGTATATCAACAGAGGCGATATAACAATGTTATATCAACAGAGGCGATGCAACAATGTTATATCAACAGATGCAGTGCCGCTGTGGTATATCAACAGAGGCGATGTAACTATGTTATATCAGCAGAGGCGATGTAACAATGTTATATCAACAGATGCAGTGCCGCTGTGTTATATCAACAGAGGCGATGAAACAATGTTATATCAACAGAGGCGATGTAACAATGTTATATCAACAGAGGCGATGTAACAATGTTATATCAACAGATGCAGTGCCGCTGTGTTATATCAACAGAGGCGATGAAACAATGTTATATCAACAGATGCAGTGCCGCTGTGTTATATCAACAGAGGCGATGAAACAATGTTATATCAACAGAGGCGATGTAACAATGTTATATCAACAGAGGCGATGTAACTATGTTATATCAACAGATGCAGTGCCGCTGTGGTATATCAACAGAGACGATGAAACAATGTTATATCAACAGATGCAGTGCCGCTGTGTTATATCAACAGAGGCGATGAAACAATGTTATATCAACAGAGGCGATGTAACAATGTTATATCAACATAGGCGATGCAACAATGTTATATCAACAGATGCAGTGCCGCTGTGTTATATCAACAGAGGCGATGAAACAATGTTATATCAACAGATGCAGTGCCGCTGTGTTATATCAACAGAGGCGATGAAACAATGTTATATCAACAGAGGCGATGTAACAATGTTATATCAACAGAGGCGATATAACAATGTTATATCAACAGATGCAGTGCCGCTGTGTTATATCAACAAAGGCTATGAAACAATGTTATATCAACAGATGCAGTGCCGCTGTGTTATATCAACAGAGGCGATGAAACAATGTTATATCAACAGAGGCGATGTAACAATGTTATATCAACAGATGCAGTGCCGCTGTGTTATATCAACAAAGGCTATGAAACAATGTTATATCAACAGATGCAGTGCCGCTGTGTTATATCAACAGAGGCGATGAAACAATGTTATATCAACAGAGGCGATGTAACAATGTTATATCAACAGAGGCGATGTAACAATGTTATATCAACAGATGCAGTGCCGCTGTGTTATATCAACAGAGTCGATGAAACAATGTTATATCAACAGAGGCGATGTAACAATGTTATATCAACAGATGCAGTGCCGCTGTGTTATATCAACAAAGGCTATGAAACAATGTTATATCAACAGATGCAGTGCCGCTGTGTTATATCAACAGAGGCGATGAAACAATGTTATATCAACAGAGATTCCAGGATGAATGGTATTTTATTTATGTTCGGATACCATTGGCTCTGGGTCGAAACATCCACGTTAAAATGGTTCTAGAAATTGTATGTAAATAATAAATGCGCCGATTAACTCAGACCTAGTAAGCTGTTGCTCACTTTAGAATACGGATTTAGCAGAGCAGTCTAAACACTACACAGTATGAGTATGATCCCGATAGTATTAAGTTGTGTCTCGCACAAGGGACTGTTGTTTTAAAGTGGTAGAACAATGCAGTTCGTGTTCACAAAGTTACGGTTTGAAATCGGCAGCGACGTTTAATCCATAGGTGCATCTTTAAGGATTGGTATCTGATTATTATTGAAACAGCCGCAGAGCTACGTCCTTGGATATCCTCTCGGCAGAAAGTGTCTTTTTCTTTTGTTGTTGTGGTGGACGATGTACGTATATGAAAACCGAGTAGAATGAAATCAGTCAACTAACTTGTGCACCTTTCTCTCCTTATTTCTTCTCACAGGAGAGACAAGTGAGTTTTTTTTTTTTTTAAACTATCTACCTCTATTACCTTAATAGCTCCACGTTTTCTTCTTACCACCTCCCTCTTTTTCATATATACAGCGCCGTTTATGTGTGGGTATATGTTCATTGCTGTCTTTAATTTAGTATTGCTGTTCTATGTACACTACATTTTGTTTAATCTTACAATATGAGAATCAACTACAGTTGCATTCCAGTTATCTTCATTTTTTTTTTTTTACTTAAAGCCATTTCAGTGACTTTAAATAGTAGTATTTAACCGAAATCCGTTGTGTTGGGCTATTAGTGACATAACGTATCTACGTCCTATTGAATACATGATGTTGGAAACCTAGTAGTACCATTGCCCTGAGATCCAATGGAAGTTTGAGAATGAACAGCTTTAAAGAAACACACACAACAAATAGTAATATCTCACAAAGCAGAGCGTAAAACGTGGCTTTAATTTGTGCATATTTACTGTACGTCTCCGTAAAATAGCTGTTATTCCAGGGAGATGTTGCAGTTCCCATTATCTAATGTGTCCTAGTTTAGATCTTATACTTTGTCCTAGACTTTTTTGATGTACTGTGTCCTAGTTTCTTGAACGCACTTGTGCTAATGCATTTAATATATTTTGCCCTAATCTCTTTAATATAGTTTGCCCTAATCTCTTTAATATACTTTGCCCTAATCTCTTTAATATAGTTTGCCCTAATCTCTTCAATATACTTTGCCCTATTATCTTAAATTTTCTTTTCTTAGTCTCTTTAATGTACTTTGCTATAATGCACTCTGCCCTAGTCTTTAAAAATACTTTGCGGTTATCTTTGCGATGCACTCTGCCATTTTCTCTGTAATGTACTTTGCTCTAGTGTCTCTGCGCATGCGGTTGCGTCTGTGAGTCTCACAAATGGCTCACTAGACAAACCAACCATGCAACAGAAAACCTTAGTAGATGACATGCCTTTATATTGAGGTTATCTTCTTATAGACGCTTCCTGGCACGTCATCTATACAATCCCGTAGTCGTAACCTTCCATAACAGTTACCATGTTGTTCCGACAGGCCGACGTCGTGCTTAAACAAGTTACGGGCACGGCGTTGGTGGGCGGAACAAAAAAGAAACCTGTCTCAAGGGCCGGAGTTGTTCCCTGATGTCGACGTCTGTTTCGGCAACATTAGACTCGAAACACGATCGAGTCGAATGGCTGCTGGAACAGAGGGCGGAGCACTTATGGGAATGCCCCACGTGCTGTTAGGCCGGTTTCTAATCAAGAATCAAGTGTCTCTATTGTCTATGTCGCTATTATAATACTTTACCCTAGTATCTTTAACGTACTTATTTATAAATATTAACGCACTTTGAGCTAGACCATTTAATGCAGTTTACCATAGTCCTTCTACTTTGCCTTAGTATCTTCATTGTCCTAGTCTTATAACGCGTTACTCTGGTGCTTTAATGTACTTTGCCCTAATTGGTTTAGATTACTTTGGTTTTGTCTGTTTAACACACACCTTACCATGGTCTAATGTACTTTGCATAGTTCTTATTTTATACTTTGCTCTATTTCCTTTAAAGTACGTTCAGCTAATCTCCGAAAATACATTGAACTAGTCCATTTAATGTGCTCTGTCCTGGATTATTTTAAAATTTACTTTGATTTCATGTCTTTTTCATGGACATTTATGGGCTTCTCCCAGTATATTTTAGCCATATTTCTTGTGTCCTCTTCCTTCTACTATGGACCACGGTACCTTATGTTGGGGCCACAGAGAAAACCTTTAGAATCATGAGGAGGGGGCACATACCCATCCATGGGGGGGGGCACAAGATGTTAACTGTTTGAACGATACGATGCAAGATTTACAGTGACGACTCTGAAAAAGTCTTGATGACTTGTACAGAAAGTCAAATACTTTTTCCCGCCGAAGACGGATGTGTCGGGCCATTGTCGCAATTAAAACTGCGACACAACGCATTTCCATTCTCTGGACTACATCCTGCTGGAAATATAGTAGGACCATTGTCCTGTTACAAGAGATATCCAGCGGGAGATTGAGAATGAACGCTGAAGAAGAAGAAGAAATACTTTTTTTAGGGACCAGAGTTGCAACGGTGGATAATGTGTCTCAAAACAGGACCATGCGACAAATACTGGAGCTGAGAATTTCAATTATGACAAAAAGATCCAGCACAAAATAAAATACTGATCGAAAATACAATCATGATGATGATTATAAAGTATATATATATATTCTTCTTCTTCTTCGTTCGTTCTCAAACTCCTGCAGATTAGCAGGATGTAGTCCGGAGAACGGAATGCGTTGTATCATGGTTTAAATCATTGCTGCTATATCTGCGCCTTTCGGCCAGACACATCCGACTTCAGCATCGCTTTGGGTCACTGACCCTATATGGGATCTGACAGCTAACTCCATCCCATAACCTCCTTAGTCGCCTCTTACGACATGCATGGAAGATAAACAGTGTTGCTAATCTTTGCTCCCCTTTCGGGCCCCGACAACACACGGGCGAAAGTATATATATATATATATATCAAGTGACATATTCTTTTCAGAACGTTGTGTTCATCCTGGATACTTCGAATGCCTCTCTGTCCCGGGCAAGCAGGCCTGCATTGGTCTGAGACATGTGTATACATTATTCGATGTCATTGATCCATCGTCTTCTTGGTCTATCTCTTCTTCTCTCGCCTCGCACTGTGCACTCCAGAATCAGCCTTTCGATGCCATCATGTCGCTTTAAGTGTCCAAAATACTGTAGTTTCATTCTTATGATGGTATATAGAAGCCACTATTCATTTAGTTTCAGTAATTTCAAAATTTCAATGTTATTCTTTTTCTCTGTCCATGTTATTTGTACGATCTTTTTGTGGCACTTCATTTCAAATGAATGTATTCTTTTGGATATTGTCTTGTTTAAAGTTCGTCTCGCATCCTTATGTTGCCACTGTGAAAACACATGAAATTAAATGGGTTGTTTAGTGTTGTTATTACTATTTTGCCACAGTTTTTTTATTTGTGTTAATTTGAGTTTTGCAATTACGAGTCTTTTCCTAATCTCGACTGAATCTTCTCAAGAACTGTTTAATATTTGCTCCCAGATATTCAAATTTGTTTACATATTCTATATTCTATATTGTTGATTGTTTGTTGATATTTTGTTTAGGTTTTTGTCATAATTTCTTTTGTTTTCTGTCTATTTAGAATTACAAAATACACATAAAAGTGGAAGTGATTTAACGAACGAAATACAGCGGAAATTGAACACTTCCTTTTAGTAAGACAATACAACTTACCGTCACTGAACTCTTGAGCATAAACTACATTGTCCATATACATAACAGAAACAGATGTTCAGCCATTGTAAGATATGATAGGGCTTATGACATACACTTAGCATTAACATAACAAAAACAAAACATTCACATATCAACACAGGATACAGTAGCAACAAGCATACGATTAATTTTTCGGTTATTTTTATTTCATATCACCAGTCAACAACTTTGAAACAGCAAAACAACGATATCTTTATTATATCGCATTTTCTGTTCCAAAAGAAAAAATACAAACGAAATTTAAAACATAGTTTTTTGAAGTACCCAGTGTAAAAGTACTAAGTACTGAAGTACTAGTACTAAAGTATCAGCACTGACGTACCCAACAATGAAATATCAAACACTGAAGTACCCAATACTGAAGTACCAACACTGAAGTACTTAAAAGGTATTACCAGCATTGAAGTACCCAAGATTAAAGTGCGCAACTTTGAAGTACTCAAAACTGAGGTATTCAACTTTGAAGTACCCAATATTGAACCACCCAACACTGAAGTATCCCACACTGACGTGCCAGCACTGAAGTTCCAACACCGAAGTACTTAACAATGAAATATCCAACACTAAAGTACCAGCACTGAAGAACGTATATATTATATATATATATATCTGCTTGCTGTAAACATGGTCATATCACAAAGAATCATCGGGAGAAACAACCGATCAGAAAACAACAATACAAATTCCACTTCTTGACACAAATCATAATATTAAAAACTGCTTATCATTACGGGGAATGACACACATTAATGATAAAAACAACAACAACCCGTATAGTTCACGAATCAGTGTATAAATTACACATTAAAATATATGTATACAAACTTCCTTCCAACATTTTCACTTCAATTCCACTGTAAGCTTTCTCAAAATCATATTTTGTAATAGACAAAACATTTTATACTACCCCGTGCATACATTTGTGTAACTGGCATAAATAAATATGAATAAATATATACACACACACATTACTTATAATTAAAATGGAGTAAGGCACTCAATACTCACGTCTAATCAATATATATATATATATATATATCCTCTCTGTCTCACTCTGTGCATCTCTAATGTATCCCTCTTATTTACTTCCTCAATCTTTCGTTAATAGTTTACCTTTCTATCATTACATCTGTATATAAACGCCATATAATCATTCATTTTCTCATTCCGATTCTCTCACTCGCATTCACTGTCTCACTCATTCACTCACTTTCTGATTTACTCATGTTTTATTCCATATTTATCATTTCACTCATGCTTGTTCTTACATTCATTGTATCACTTACTTCAAATACCTCTCACCTTCATACATCACTCACTTCATACACTTCTCACCTTCAAACATCATTCCCTTCATACACCGCTCACTTTCAAACATCATTCACTTCAAACACATATCACCTTCCTCTCTTATTCACATAATACACTCTTCACATTTCTCTATCATTCACTTCATAAGCAACCCACCTGTCATAAACAATACAACTCCACATACAAAAAATGTTTAGTCCGCTCAGAAATTCGTGCTCGTCTTAGTTTTCAAACAGAATATCTGAAAACTACTTTGAAGTATCGAGTTCACTTTTTGCATGCAATGTGACATTAAAAAAATACATTATAATGACATTAAAATAAGCTAATAATGTCGTAGAGACTCAGAATGACATAGTTCTATGATATTTTCATATGCTAAATAATGTGTTTCTGTAGAGAATATTTTACGTGACGTACATTTGGTGTTTTGATTTTGTGTTTCTATTCACTCGCGCACCTTCGTTACTATAGAAGTCAGTCTCGTATAGATTACTATATAAAATATAGCAAATCCAGATACGTTTTATAGGAAAATATATAATTTTAAACATTGTTTAAGTTAGCGTTACAAGAGTATAATCACTATATAAATAATCAGACAGGTCTGATCAGTGCCGTATTTACACTTGATAATGCCCTAAGCTATTTGAGATATGGGATCTTTTATAAATCCAGATATTATATGTCAGTACCAAATATAATTTTTGGGGGCGTGTTTTTTTTATTTTTGCCGAAGACAGTGGAGGCCCTAAGCTATAGCTTGTTTAGCTTATACGTAAATTCAGTCCTGGGTCCGATAGATTCATATTGAGTAACAGACTAAATTAATTGGACGAGGATGTAGATACAACTATCTTTATTAAAGAGAGAAAAATAAAGTATTCCTTAATATTGACTTGAAGAAAGGATCCTGACTTCTTTTGTAATAATTGTTTTTTTGCGGAACAGCATGAAACTGAATTTCCTAGAAAATACGTACGCAAAAAAAAATGGGGACAGAGAAAATAAAAATCATTCTTCAGTAGTGAAAAAGTTAAAGTATCTTTTTATTGATTTTGTACTGCTAAATAGTAAGTTATTTTTTCCCAAAAGGAGGGGGAATATTGAACCTTACAACATCCCCTAACTCTATCTACATTGAATCCTAAGTAGCCTGTTCTCCTAAATATTCTTCACGTGAATTTAATCTGAAAACGACCTCTTAACAAGCCAGTAGAAACATTGGTTTGATTTGTAGGGTACAGTCCCCATCCCTCTGTATTGATAATTGAAAATTACAATTAATACTGTAGAATTATTATTTTTAATGAGTTCGACATTCCCCTCTCTTTTTCCAAACCCTTACGATAAAACTTCTGGAAAGATTAGTTCTGCGAATTAAAATAATCCAAAACAAAGTGCAAATTTTATTTTATTTTATTAATAATTTCCACCCCCTTCCCCCTCCCCCTTTTTAGTATAGACGTTTATATATGATGATGTCACCTACTTATATTCAAGGAGAGCATTGTTGTTCTCTTTGGGTTCCAAATGTTTTGGAAAAGACTACACAGATAAGGGTTTTTGCTGAAGAAATTATACAATTTCATCAAAATTACATTTAATGAAAAATTTTTCATTTCTAAGCCACTTTAATATATCTCTTACTTTTCGTCTCTGTATTGTGTTCCAGCTTGGCAGGAAATAAATGTGAAATATTATGCAAGTTAACATTTCTAATGCTTCTCGTGAAAATTTTTTTGAAATTGTAAATATTCCCAAAACATGGCAGTCATGAAGTGGTAGTCTTTTGATGTTTTTTTCTAAATGAGCAAAAAAAAAATTTAATTATACGACATATAAACAAAACAATTTAATACTAGTATTATACTGCAAAAATGAACATGTAACATTTTTAAAAATCTCTTTCATATTTACATGTTCATAGAAATCAGTCTTATAGTTCATTTAAGACAAAATTTCTTTCTCATAGTCACGAATCTCTAAACGTACTATAGTCAACTTTCTTCCACTTTCGCTCCTGTCCTGTTTCACCATTGACAAAACAAATTTCCACTCCAAGGCACAAAATAGTAATGAATATACGACATGTAGTCTACGTATCTGCCTGGAGGGGGGGGGATATAAATCGTCTCTAAAGATGGGCAACCGTTTTGTGTCAAGGGATAAATGTTCCAGTGTAGGGTAACAAACCTAAACAGGAAATAGGTGGCTGGAGTAACACAGGGCAAATATCAAGATGAACAAAAATAGGTAGAAGTGTTACCAAAATAAGACATAAAATAACCTAACAACGTTTTGTATCAGCGGATGGGATTTATATATTTCGCTTGAGATGTGGCTAACATTATATTTAGTCCTTAAAAGCTCTCGTGGTTCCTATAGTTTGTGGTACTAAATTTCCAGATGTCAGAGCATTTGTACATTTTAAATCAGCTTGGCGCGCCAGAAAAAATGCATTGACTGGTCGGACTTGTCTTGTAGACCGTATTTTTCCGACCCCTAATCCTTACTTACTAGGGTATAACTATCTCTAAATATAATCTCATTTACAGTTTGGGAAAGACATTCGCAAAGGAAGCGTACTATGTTGTTGAGAATTCATAAAACATATGTTTGGTCTGGAAAGAAAAGTTGAGAATTTATAAAAACATATGTTTGGTCTGGAAAGAAAAATTTAGAATTTATAAAAAAAAATGTTTGGTCTGGAAAGAAAAGTTGAGAATTTATAAAACATATGTTTGGTCTGGAAAGAAAAGGAAAGGGTAACGTTTAAGGCTATAACGAACAATTGCGTAACTATAGGCTTGATAAAACAATCTGTAATATTTAACAGTGCATCGCCTAACAAGATACAGAGAATAGATAGGACACAGAATGCATGAGCTTCGAGATAACTGACAAGACTAATTAATAATGTATTCTTTTCGAACGAGAATCACTGGAAGTAGGAATACATGAGACATTCAGCCTTGGACAGTAAATTAATGAGGAATAAAATCCCGAGAAATTTGGGGGTGAGTGGAGTAACTTGACAATATATTACCCTACACAAAAAACATCGAAAAAACTAGACTAGAGACAAAACGGTAGAGAGGCAGACACAATCTGAAAGTTTTATAGAACAGATAACATATTTATGACGTCATGTAAATTGAGCTTTACTCCGAACCTGCCGGAACATTAAGTCTTTACAATACGATTAGTCTATAATACTGGTAATTGTATCTATTTCCCGACGAATACGGATGTTTCGGGTCATTGGTGCAAATAAAACAGCGACACAAAGCATTTTCATTCTTCGGACTACATCCTGCTGGAAATCTAGTAATTCATGGTCCTGCTACAAGAGAAATCCAGCGGGAATTTTAGAATGAACACTGCAGAAGAAAAAATAGAAGTATCTATTCAAAGAGTGAGAAATCAATATATCACGATAATCAATGATGTTGGTGACAGGTGTGGACATACTGTCAATAGTAGTTGGCATAATAGTAATATAATATGGGTAGTGGTGTCGACATGAAACCTTTCATTTTCAAACTAAGGTCACTGGTCTGATAGAATGGCGCTCATCGACACATGCATCAGACAGGAATTTATAAGTTCAAGTGGTGAAATTCATACATTTCGCTTTACTTAACACCCCTATAATAGGTTACATCCATGTTGCACATGCGATGTCGTGGATAGCACCAAAATTCGTAGTGATATTGGCATCACATGAAAAGACATGGGGACTGGAAAGCTAAGGACTGGATAGACTGGAGAGAATTCGTCCGTGTCCTATGCTTTCTTGAGAGCGAGAGGATTGAGCGATTGTTAGATAATTGAGATTTTAATCATGCTTATAACTGTTGATAATGTGATGAAATAGAACAGTGGCGTAGAGTGGGTCAATGGCGTCCGGGGTGGAATCATAATTTTCCGCCCTTGTGACATTAAAAAAATATGTCAGTGATTGTGAAAGACTGGACGAAAATAAATCTGCCACCCTCCCGATGATGCCGCCCGGGGCGGTCCGCACGTCCGCCCCCCCCCCTCGCTACGCCACTGAAAGAGAAGTTGGGCACCACTGTAATAAAACTGGACAAGCACGACCCTGACGGTTTTTTTGTGTGTTTTTTTTGTATTGTTATGATTGTATGTGATAATTGAGGTGCCAACTTTGTATATATTATGCATACCGTTATACATTATGTCAATACATTATAATAATTTTACCAAAAGTATAGTAAAATTGAAATAAATGTAATGACAATAACAAAATTTATAATCAAAACATGAATAAATACCAATACAAAATAAGGTGTACTGACTTGAAAGCACAAGCAATAAGCCTATATATAATACATATATATTAATGTGTGTGGATAAATACTACTTTCAGAGCACGTGTACTCATTATGGACGGTTTGCGATCACGTGACATTCAACATTTAAAGGCGAGATTACTTTTAACAAAAATGAAGTAATGATCCACCGATAGACTGTAATAATATAATAAAGTAAAAGACATTTACAATTACATTTATAAAATCATAAAAATAATCGGTTGAAATAATAGGCGTCTCTTGCAGGCATCTTTATTACAGTTATAAAAACGATTTTTTAAGTCAATTCTCAGGCCTAATTCAATTATTATAGGGTCAAGTATTAGGTGTAATTGTAGAATTAACAACTAACTCAAAATACGGAGAGGTCTTAAATAATAATAGTTTGAAGATGTAATAAAACAAAAGCAGTAGTCATCTTACATGACCTCATAGAGCAGCTCATTATATGACCGAGTCTTGTCTGATGTAATAAAGAAAAAGTGGTCATCTTACAGGACCAACGTTTGAGAGGAACTCATTATATGACCGAGTCTTGTCTGTCTCATGCTATTCTGCCCATATTTAAGATGCATAATCACTAGCCTATCCTCTATGAGCTTCATTTCTCGTCACACGTAGAATATTTGCACATACACAGGAAACAGTTATAATAAATATCCTCTGACTTCCTACAACCCTTTGTGGAAACAGTAGAACATTTAGTATAGCCCCATAGACTATCTCACATTTCCTACTAACTCAATAACGTTATAGTACTCTTTGTTCTCTGGGTGACTATAAAAACTATTTACTGACAACTGAACACTGAAAGTGTGTGTACAACCCTTCTAAGTTTCCGTAACTCTCTGATAGGCTTTCATTTGATTAGTGTGTGTACAAGCCCACTAAGCTGTCGTAACTCTCTGATAGGTTTTTCTTTTCATTAGCTATATTTGCTTATTTATGTGATTAATCTTCTTCCTCTTCTTCTGCTGAGTTCGTTCTCAAACTCCTGCAGATTAGCAGGATGTAGTCCGGAGAACGGAATGCGTTGTGTCATGGTTTACAGCACTGCTGCGATATCTGCGCCTTTCGGCCTGACACATCCGACCTCAACATGGCTTTGGGTCACTGACCCTATATGGATGGGACAGCCAACTCCATCCCATAACTTCCTTAGTCGCCTTTTACGACATGCGTGGAAGGTAAACAATGTTGCTATTCTTTGCTCCCCTTTTGGGCCCGCAACACACGGGCGATGTGAGTAATCTTATGAAGATCGTGTTTTTTTTCAAATTCGAAACATACATTTTTCTGTGATTTTTGTGTGGATTCTTGATTAGGAATCAGTATCACTGCACGAGGGGTATTCCCATAAGTGTTCATATTGTCATACCATCAGCTATTTAAGAGTAATATAAACTCAGTGTCCTAGTAAATTGTTGGTTGCGAGCGCTTCTTATTTTATTTTTCGGAGAGGACGTATTCCCCCCTCCCCACCTCCTCTTGTCACTCTCATTTCACTCGCTCTCTTTACATATACATTGTCTCTTTTGAGTGTTGCTATATTTGTTTTTATTTTAATGTCTTCATTATATCCCTATCTTGTTAATCAGCGTCAGCATTCAATTTTAATCCAATACATCCATTATCAAATCAGCCACACACAAATTGACACAAAAAAGTTCAAACATATATTATTTAACACTAAAGCAGGGAAGTGCTCATGATAGCAACAGTATGATTCGAGAAAAATAATTTACACAAAATATCAATATGTTGTATAGTTTTACAGTCAGTTTGACAAAAATAAGCAAACATTTGCTGTTTGACACGGCATAAGCAAAAATGCCAACCCGTTTCACGTAATTTAAATCAATTTGATCAGCAAACAAGGAATATCATGCATGCCAAAACGTTTAAGTAGCTTCATATTGATCCACCAAACAGAACATCAGAGCCGAGGCACTGGCTCTTTTGGGGAAAGCGTGGGGTAGACATTCTTGCAGGAAAGTTTCAAGCTTGCACACTTGTTATTGTGTATGAATGAAATATTTCTAGAAAATACTGTTTGTAAGGCATCACATTTCAACGAGAAAAGAAGCGACCAATAATATTCACTTTCTTCTTTCGAAACTTCAAAGCTGAGAATACTACATGTTCAAACACTTCTTGGAGACCATCCTTTCTTTTAGCTGAACATTCGATGTAACAGTCTGCCCCGATAGCTCTCGCCATAGCCTCACCTTCCTCGGGGGACACCTCACCTTCATTACCGTTCCTCATATCTATCTGTGTACCCACTAAAATAACAGGTCTTCTTCTCTTAGTATGCCGCTTGATCTCTGGAATCCAGGAGTTGCATACACTGGAGAAGGAGTCGCGGTCAATGACAGAAAAGCATAGAACAAGTACTTCGCTTTCCTTATATGTGTACACTCGGAGATCTTCAAAATCGCTCTGTGAAGTAAAGAAGACATTTATTAGATTTCATTCTTGTCTATGTTATAACCATCACTTATATGTAATTTTTGCATATGTCTATAACATGTATATTTAGTTATTATATGTCAATTTAATATAATTTGGATAAAGCTTCACTGGACGAGGGTGAAATAGCTACCCGACTCGTGGAGTTTAGAATGAAAATGTCTTGTCTCACGGAGACATACTCTAATCTAAACAATTAAGTACACGTATCTTCTTCTTCAGAGTTCGTTCTCAAACTCCCGCTGGATCTAAATGTGTGTTGCCCACCAATTTAAAATTAGGTATAGATGGCATAATTCAAATCGATACCTCGATACCCTTATTTTGGATACCTCGAAGCATGGACTGCGAGAAATATAGTAGGACCATTGTTCTGCAAGAGATTTCCAGTAGGACGTAGTCCAGAAAACAACAATGCGTTGTGTCGCCATTTTATTTGTGTCAATTGTCCGACACAACCGTCTTCAGCGGTGTTGTACACGTATCTAACATTCATAGATTTCACTTGTAGAACTTCAAATAATGATAGATAAGCATGAAAGCTTACGTTTATCTATAAAATTGTATAATATATCAGAATGTTACATGTTTAGGACTAATTAAATGTGACATTTAAAATTCATTAACCGTTTAAACAGGGAAACATCACAAATTAGATAATTGTGTTTACCTGGCCAGCTGTGTCAAACAGACTGATGACAAAATCTTGGCCTCCAACATGTAATGGCACTAAAAATAGAACAGAACAAATTATAATTAACGCTTTAAAAGTAGCAATCATACTTACTTTGTACTAATCTGTAAATTACTTAAACATATATTTAATGATATTATAGTCTTGTCGTTTATAACATTTGCCTATCTAATTATCAATCAATCAATCTATCTATTGATCAACCTCCTTTTCTCTCTCTCTCTCTCTCTCTCTCTCTATATATATATATATATATATATATATATATATATATATATATATATATATATATATATATATATATATATATATATATATATATATATATATATGTATGTATGTATGTATGTATGTATGTATGTATGTATGTATTTACAGTGCAGGATTTACGTATAAACTACACAAGCTATAACTTAGAGCCCCCACTTTCCTGAGAAATTGTCATATATACATGTACTTAAATATATTGCATCATTATTTGTCACAATGCCGCACAATCGGACAGCTTAGGGCCTTATCAAGTCGAAATCAGCCCTGTGCATATTTATATATCTTCCAGAACATTCTCTTCACCATCTGATAACTAATTTACCAGCTAACTAGGTAATCAACTAATTTGATCTATCTATCCAATGTCTTTTCTCGCTTTTGCTGTAAGCCATCGCGGGATTGAATGACGATCGACTTTGGGGCTATGGCACAATTGGTCGCTTGATATGCAGTAATACTGTGTCGTGTCAGAATGTTGGTAAGTTCTTTAATCCATATTCTTCTTGGTCTTCTTCTGTATCTTGTTTCCATTTTCATGTTGCATGCTCTTGCAGCTGGCCAATAAGGGTTCATTTTCTCACTAGGTGACCGACCGAACCATTTCAGTCTTCATTTTTTTCAATATATTTGTCCACCGATGTTGTTTCACCAGTTCACGTATTCTCCTCATTTCTCACATGATCTGTTCTTACTCTATTGCTATTCATACATCTCATTTCACATGCAGTATGTCTCTCTCTCTCTCTCTCTCTCTCTCTTGTTCTTTAGTTAATGTCCATGTACAACATTGATACACAATGTTGGGAAGAATATGTAATTTATGATTTACCTTTTGGTTTCCATCGGGATAGATAAACTAGTTGGATAACTAGGTAAAATGGTAGCTAACTATCCAACGAATCTAGCTAGTCTGTATACACAGGAAAGTGGGTTTGTAAGTTTAACCCCCCCCCCCCCAACCTTCCTCTGGAAAACAGAACATGAAACGGAGTACTAAGAAACAGGTAAACATGAGGATAATACCTCCCTTTGATACCTCTCCCCCTTGACGTCCCCCCCCCCCAAATCATATCCCAGAAAAAGGAAATTAGTTGTTTTTTTATAGAACACCCCCGCCCTCCCACACCTTTACAACAATCTACGGTCTGACACCGATTCTGTTAACGTGCTTGCTATGTAACTAGAATATAGTTAGCTATATACTTATACATAGTTTATTCACTCACATTATATATAGCTTATTAACTCACGTGACATTATATATAGCTTATTAACTCACGTCACATTATAAATAGCGTATTAACTCACATAATAGATAGCTTATTAACTCACTGAATGGTTAATTAGGTACACAGAAAACTTACTAAGTTTCTAACAATCGAACCAATAAGGTAAGTCAGTGTTTCCCAACGTGAGACCCACGCCCCACATGGGGACAATTTGATTGTTCAAGAGGTCATTTCGAACAATTGTAATTTGGAGAATAATTAATTTTTTTTAAATAAAAAAATATGTATATGTTACATAGAGGGACATCCGAATTTTAGAAAGACGTGTGTGGGGCACGGTTAAAAAAAAAGGTTCGAAAACACTAAGATAAGTGGTCAACTAACCTGCCCGGGTAGCTAGCTCACTAGGAAAACATGTAGATTACTAAGTAGATAATTAAACAAATATGCAACTATATAGTTTAACATAATTAACTAACTGACAAACTGACTAGCTTAACTAAATAACCAACTGAGAAACCATTTAACTAGCTAATCAACTTACTAGATGATTAAGTCGCGAAAAGTCTAGCGCAACGATTAACTCAGTTAATCATGTGAATTAGTTAATCATGATCATTGTTGGTAATACTATTTAATCGTATTGTATTGAAGTGGCCCAAAAAGGGAGCAAAATATATCAAAATTGTCACCTGCATGTCGTAAGAGACGACTAAGGTGGTATGGGGTAGAGTTGACTGTTCCATTCTATAAGTCATAGTAGTTTAAAAGTCCATGATGATGTCACATTTGTCAGACAAAGTTCAAAGTCACAGCTAAGCTGAAAACCACAGCATATCCCATTATTATTTGTTCTTTTCTTTTCTTTTTGGGCAGTTACCTTTCTTGCACGACCACACTATTTGCCCATGGTGTAAATGAATCCTAGTCTGACAAGAAAAGTTTTCACCAGATCACTAAATTCCAAATTGGCATCAATAACGCTACTTATACACTGTTCCTTTGCATTTTTTTGTTCCCGCAAGAAAATTGTTTTATATCGAAATATTAAATATATTAGTCACTGTACAATTTTGGTTATATCAGGGCGAAAAGATTGATTTTTAGTATGCGATATACATATCGTGTGTTACATGTGTATATATAATCTAAGCGAGACATGGCAATAACACAAAAGGTCAGAATTTGAAGTAGATTGCTGTAGATGTTACACGTGGACATAGAGAATATCAACAAATGGTGCCCGTACAGATATGCACTTTAAATTAGATTGACTGGCTTTCGAAAAGTTTCAAGTGACTCCAGAATACATATGTTAGGAAAATAATTTTTGTTTAAAATTGTGTTAGAAAGACTTTTTTTGAAGGACTAGTTCTAGAAAATAAAAAAAATTCTGTCAAAATCATCTATGGATATTGCACTGAGGACCTCCTCAATATAACACTAACGGAAACAGGACATCTCACAAGTTACCGAAAAACTTGCAGGATGTCAATTGAGGACAACGTTCCTCAAAATATACGTCTCGTATGTCTCTGAGTCAGCACAAAAATGTGTCTAGTGACTATTGACTCATTGAACCAGCCAGAACAATATACGATCACTTGGGTCGTGGTGGTTGGATTACTAGAACCGCGAATTCTAATATTTTCTTTTTTATAATTGTAAAGCTCTGATATAACGAATTGGACAAACGTCCGTGGTTGAAAAGATCATACCTCTACATAAGAGTTATATTTTACTAAATGAAAATACACGATAGTTTAATCTAGGATTCCTACAATTCTCTCAACTAAAAAAACCAGATAATTTATTTTCCACGGCATGATTAAAGGATTAATAGAGTTTATCCACTCAATGTGAGGTAATCCGTGGATATTGACAGTACTATAGACCTTCTAACTAAATCTTAAACATTACCTAGGTGGTAAATTTCCGTGTTATCTATTGGTTGGCCTTTTGGCCTTTGGCTAATTTTATCAAGCGACTACGAGTACGTAAAAAGCGACCAATCAAAAGCCCAACAATAATTTAAAAAACGGGGTCCTAATTAATTATGTTAGAATGCCTTTACCATAGATAGCCACGGCTAATCCTAGTGTGCATGTGTGCATGTGAGCTTGATTTTTTTGAAAAAACAATGTTGACCGTAATTATACTCACCAGGATAGTTGTCAAAGACGGTGGCTGTGTAAGTATCCTGAAACGATTTTTGTGTGTAGGACAAAGTTAAACAAGTTTTTCCAACCATTCCGTCCCCCAGTACGGCACAATGGACATGCCTATCAGAAACATCGGCCATCTTCATGATAAATTTCTGCTTAAAACTAAAGAGAAACTTGTCACCCCTGAAGTTGAAAGGTGCAGAATTGGTTTACAAAATGACAATATTGAAATGTATTAATTGAACTGAATGAGTTGTAACTTTTTGATGTGAGATCAGCGAAACGCTGTCTGCAAGATTTTTGAACAAGCATCTCCATTTTATATCTTCAATGATTTTCTCCGTATGTATGTCAACCAATCGAACGTAGTCTTTGAGAAGGTCACCAAATAATCAATGACGACATGAGACAAACAAAACAAAACTGCAGCGCGTGGTACAATTGACACGTTTTCGCAGATTTTCTAACGTGGACAGTGGAGATCTGATTCCAGTCTGCAGCTCAAAATTGTAAGGTGTAAATACTATTACTAATAGTATTTATACTATTACTTTGTTGTAGTTTGCAGCGAGGATGTAATTCGACCTAATAGATCCAGCACTAGAAAT
The DNA here is from genome assembly GCA_034231615.1 of Meghimatium bilineatum. Lineage (NCBI taxonomy): Eukaryota > Metazoa > Mollusca > Gastropoda > Stylommatophora > Philomycidae > Meghimatium > Meghimatium bilineatum. The sequence goes on from CM067322.1 coordinate 33,659,271, forward strand.
TGCATTGTACCACCTGAAGACCATATTTGATGCCTTCCCATCAAAAGTCCAAAACATTGCTATTTTTACAGACTCTATGTCTGCTCTCCAAGCACTTGAATGTGAGGGACATTGTAAACCTGAGCTAGCTGAAATATACCACCATGCCAACCAGCTGCTCACATCTTATGATGTCAACATTGTTATGCAGTGGATTCCTGGCCACTCAAACACACCTGGCAATGATAAGGCAGGCAGACTAGCAAAGATCGGAGCACAACAAGAACAGCCTTATACAGAAACAACAATGCACACAGTTAAAATGATTCTGAAAACTGTGAACAAAGAAAATTGGATGAACAGATGTGCTATGGGAAACACTGGGAGGGAAATCTATAAATATATGACCAGCCCAAATCCTAAAGACAATATCAACCTCCTGGAAAGAAAAGACCAGAGTATCATATTCCGACATGTATCATATTCCGACGAGTATCATACAACATGTACAGCTTAACAATCACCTGAACAGAATACAACCACACACAATCCAGGGTCCCGGCTGTGCACTCATCGATATGAAACTGTTGACCACCACCTTTTTTGAATGTCCAGCGCTGGATGACATCAGGAAAATGCTTCTCCCTCCAGTGCTAGATAAATGGAACACATTATATGGAACAAAACAACAGCTCACAAACACATGTATATATCACACAATGGCATTGGGTCAAAGGGCATGAGCCCATGGATCACTGGATCAGCAACCAACCTGATATATCCGTTTTCATAACGACATTTATGTTGCTAGTCTAGCCGTCCCTCTTTTATCTCAACTCTCTTAGCCAGATTATGTAGGGATACTGTCTGCTACAAAACTTATTAATTCGAAGTTTAGTTTTAACACTGGTCTACTAGTTATTATACTAGTTGCATCTAAACAATACCTCCACCTTCTTTTTTTGTATTTTTTCTAATTACTTAAGTGGTTTTTCTAATCCAATGAGCATTGAAAACATCAATATTGCAAGATTACGAAGACTAAGATTTGAGAAGATTACGAAGATGTTCATTTGAGAAGATTACGAAGATGTTCATTTGAGAAGATTACGAAGATGTTGATATTTAAACACTTCGAAGATGTTGGTATTTAAACAATTCAAAGATGTTGGTATTTAAACAATTCGAAGATGTTGATATTGAAACAATTCGAAGATGTTGATATTGAAACAATTTGAAGATGTTGATATTTAAACAATTCGAAGATGTTGGTATTGAAACAATTCGAAGATGTTGATATTGAAACAATTCGAAGATGTTGATATTGAAACAATTCGAAGATGTTGGTATTGAAACAATTCGAAGATGTTGATATTTAAACAATTCGAAGATGTTGATATTGAAACAATTCGAAGATGTTGATATTTAAACAATTCGAAGATGTTGATATTGAAACAATTCGAAGATGTTGATATTTAAACAATTCGAAGATGTTGATATTTAAACAATTCGAAGATGTTGATATTTAAACAATTCGAAAATGTTGATATTGGAAGAACTCGAAGATGTTGATATTGGAAGAATGTGAAGATGTTGATATTGGAAGAATGTGAAGATGTTGATATTGGAAGAATGTGAAGATGTTGATATTGGAAGAATGTGAAGATGTTGATATTGGAAGAATGTGAAGATGTTGATATTGGAAGAATGTGAAGATGTTGATATTGGAAGAATGTGAAGATGTTGATATTGGAAGAATGTGAAGATGTTGATATTGGAAGAATTAAACATGCGACTTTCGGTTGCACCAAGATAGCAAAGCAGTCAGAAAACGATATGTTTTTCGCATTCGACACAAACAGCTAATCTGCAGGAAATTCCCTGAAAACAGACTTTCATGTAGGCACCATACGATAATTACCCACCGTTGAAGTAGAAAAATTCCAGCCTCTTAGTTACAGAACTTGAAAGAGGGCGTTTACGTTACACAATTGAAACCATGCACCATACCGAAAGAGGATCAAAATATAGTTCAAGAACGTAGACACAAAGTAAACAACAGATACTAAATAACAATAACTAAATTTAAAAAATTCAGACACCGAATCAGTATCAGCGACTCAGCTACCTGCATCTGCGGAGCAGCAATACAGACATCAGAACACATGTTTCCAGGATTGTCCAATTTCGCTGTTCACAGACCGACAATCTGGCACATTGGAGCTTTTCTACTCATAATCAATATTCGACTGGATGTATAACAATTTTTTGTAAGAAGAAGAAGAAAGAATGTCAAGATGATGATACGATAAAAATGCGAACATGATGACATGAGATAAATACGAAGATGTTGAAATGGGAAGAATACTATACAGTAATAACCTCATATGGGATGCATACAAAAACGCTGGTATGGCGGAAGTATACGACGATAAAACAAAACAAAATATGTACAGACAAATTTTACTAATTTCCTGAACATGAGACCAATGTGTACGTAAGAAATAAATTAGAGATGTGTGCAGGTGTAGAAGAACCATTGTTTTCAATAGTGAAACGACGAAAACTAGCATAGTTTGGAATTGTATGCAGACATGGTTCCTTGTAAAAAACAATACTGCATGGAACTGTCGAAGATGGAAGAAGCAGAAGAGGGAAAATAAAGGCATGGACAGACAATATCAAGGAATGGACAGGGCAAGATATGTCCACACTCATCCGAAATCGCTGAGGATAGAATTCGCTGGAGGACTCTGTGTGCTGAGGCATCTAATATGGTACCCCTACAACCCTGAAGGGTTACGGTTTATTGATTTATTGATTGATTGATTGATACAAACATGATTTGCTGATGTGAAAAGAATAGCTAATAGCTCAATTAAAGTTGAAATCCTTGCATGTGATACTGAATAAAAGTTGAAATCCCTGCATGTGATACTGAATAAAAGTTGAAATCCCTGCATGTGATACTGAATAAAAGTTGAAATCCCTGCGTGTGATACTGAATAAAAGTTGAAATCCCTGCATGTGATACTGAATAAAAGTTGAAATCCCTGCATGTGATACTGAATAAAAGTTGAAATTCCTGCATGTGATACTGAACAAAAGTTGAAATCCCTGCATGTGATACTGAACAAAAGTTGAAATCCCTGCATGTGATACTGAATAAAAGTTGAAATCCCTGCATGTGATACTGAACAAAAGTTGAAATCCCTGCATGTGATACTGCTGCTTAAAAATGGATGATAGTTACAATTTTTCTGGTTGCTAACTTCCCAGGAAAAGTATAGAACATACGCGAAGCAAATGTAAATTTTCCCTGTATTAGCCATTTAGCATTCATCACTTTGTTGTGACATTATTGTATTAAGCTTGGGTTTTACACATTCTCTTATAACCTTATTGAAAGACATGGCAACACAAAGACAGAAATGGAAAGCTATGGTTTCTGCCCTATGCGCCACCTATGGCCCTGGAGGAACATAATATAACATAACTTATAACCTTAGGTGAAAATGCGTCCATCTATCAATTCGCTAAACCCTTTGTTGCCTTTCAGCGTCAGGGGTAGAAGAGTTTTTTGGAGATGGCCCTCCTATGTACTGAGTATGTTGTGGAGTTTGTCGCCTCTTTTATTTCGGTGGTCCATCGTTTTCGATACTGGTCAGCTGAAGTTTGGAGTGCTTTGCTCTCAACAATTTTTTCATGGCATGTTGGCATTGTTAAGTGTTATCTGAATATGTGGATGAGATATTTTCACACACAAAGTACTGGGGAAGGGGAAACTGGAAGTGAACACAAACTAAAATACTGTTTGATGTTGCAAGAAATAGGTCATTGACAAATTAAGACATCAGAAATATGTCTCAACAAGTTTCACTGTTGAGTGTTTTATTTAGTGTAGCGTTCATGAAATATGGGTAAACTATTTATATAATAATATATATTAGTCCCAGATATAAAGGCGTGATGATTTAGCCCTTATGAAATTGGTACATAACGTTTAGTACAATGAATTTAGCCAAAAGTTGGATTAAAAACTCACACTTTACCAATCCATTTTCAAAAAATATCTTACCAAGAAACTTAGGACAACGAAGACATCAAAATTTCACACGAAAATAGACGGATTTCCTTTTTTTTCTAAAGTGGCTGGCTCCACACCCCTTTAATTTGAGACGTATCTTAAATTAAATTATTTTTTTTTTTAAATACAGAAATCCTTTAGTCGTGACAATGAACAAATTAAACCTGTAATCACTAATCTACACGTATTAGCTGGGATAAATGCGCACTTCGGTCAAGTATGTTCGTTTTCATGATAAGCATTTTCCGTACTTGTTAACTGTTTACAAAATAAATCAGTTACCCAGATTCAATGTGTGGAGACGATTTCAGTCAAAACATCCGGTAAAAACAAGTCACGCACGCATTTGCACAGTGTGGGGCTTTCTTAGAAAGAAATATGAGTTTTCCTTGAATAATATAGCAGATATATAACTGTGATGGGGTAATTAGCTGGAAATGGTAACACGAAGTAAGATGTGGTAAATGTTTATGTACATTGTAGGTAGGACTGTTTGTTGGTGGATAGTGGATATATGTGGCAGTGTGTGATGGTGGGTAGATGTGGATATTGGGGGGGGGGGGCAGACGTGGGAGCAGTGTGTGAAGGTGGGTAGATGTAGAATTGAGTGTATGATAGATCTGAGAGTAGGTATGTAGTGGGAGACTTGGAAGTGTGGGTATAGTATGTATATGAGGGAGTGTGTGACGGTAGATAGATGTGGGAATGCGTATGTTATGGGTAGATGGAAGAGCGTGTGAAAGTGGGTAGATGTGTGAGTGCGTGTATTGTGGTAGATGTTATGGTAGGTAGACGTGGGAGTAAGTATATGATGGGTAGAGAATGTGTGATATTGGGTAGATGTGGGAGTAGGTGCATTGTGAATAGATGGACGTAGGTGTATAGTGGAAGTGTGTGATGGTGGTTAGCAGCCTCGCAAATATGTCATGATCAGGTCCGGCGTCCCGATTGGAAAAGCAAAAAGCACCCCGATGTGCACCACAACCGAAATTAATATAATGTATGTAAAGAGAATTGGGAACACCCCGGAGCCAGCACTTGCGATTGTCCGTGCATGAAGATTTTATTTTAATAGAATGTATGTGTTGCACTTTTCTAGCAGACTATATCTTTTGTTATTTTTAGTGTTCTCTTGTCCCCAAATTACCCGATATATTCTTCTGTCCTGCGATGCCATTCCTTGGCTTTTTTTCAGAACTGGGATTTTTCGATCAAATCTGTGGATCTTGAGTTATTTTACAAGAATTGGGTTTTTATTTGTTTTTGTTTTTGTTGTTTTGTGTGTTCTAATTAATTTTTATAGTGTTTGCCAGACAATGTCTTATTAATTGTTGATAAATATTTCACACGTCTAGCAGTACATACAAGTCAACTGTGTGGATTTTACCCGCTCTAAAATGACACTCTTGGCCTTTATTTACTACGTGGTTGTTGTGTCAGACTCGCAGTCCATGTTTCGAGGTATCCAAAATAAGCGGTATTGATTTGACTTAGGTAATCCATGGTTGGCAACACACATTTATTTACATGCATTCCTACGTGGCAATGACATGCATGCCTACGTGGCAATGACATGCATGCATACGGGGTAATGACATACATGCCTACGTGGTAATGACATGCATGTCTAAGGGGTAATGAGAAACATATTTCCCTAGCATCTTTAAACAGAGAGTTTAATAAATTGAGACGTGCTGAAGCTGCTTCTTGATTGCACGCTGGAGACGGACATTGCGATTTATTATATTTCTAACAGCAATTAGGAAAACTCGGTATTAAATGTAGTACTAATATATATATATATATATAATTAGCCCGGATATAACGGGGTGAGGATTAATTTAACCGTTAGAAAATAATCGGTACATGACTTTTGGTACAAGAAATTTAACCAAAAGTTAAATGAAACTCATATCTTACAATTCATTTTAAAACTAAAATGTTACCAAGAAGCTCATGACAACGACGACATATAAGTTACACACGAAAATAGACGAATTACCTTTTTTTCTAAGGTGACTCCCCGCTCCCCCTCCCCACCCCTTAAATTTGAGATGTATCTACGTACACGATATATATATATGTAAGAATATGTATTGTCTCAGTGTTAACGTCTGGTTATGAAAGCTGGAAATCAACTCAAGCAACAGACAACAAACTAAACAGCATCGAAAACAAATGTCTTCGCAAACTGATGAACATAAAATGGAGCGACTTCGTCACAATTAGTGATCTAACAGACAAAACACACCAAGAGTATGTTTCAAACATCATAAGAAAACGAAGATGGAAATACCTTGGTCACGTTTTACGACTAGATGTAAATAGAATAAACCAACAACCCTTATGTGATCACCTGAGGGTAAAAGAAAAAGAGGAAGACCTAAAACAACCCTTAAAAACACCACTTCATCAACAATTTCAATCCCGCTATCAAATTCACATTTACCATTTCCTGGACAGCATTGTCACTATTCATCCCCCTTACCTCAGCACATCAGTCTACTACAAACCCACTGATGCACATGGCTTTCTGCTCTACACTTCTTCTCAACCTCCCGCCTGTCGTAACTCTCTACCTTATTCACAGATTCTTCGCCTTCGTCGCTTATGTAGCGATGACGACGATTTTCTCGACAAATCCTCTGAGATGATTGAGTTCTTCCGTGGACGCTCCTTCCCTGACAGCATTCTTTCATTGGCTTGGCTCCGTGTACGCCAGCTATCTTGCCTTGATATCTTGAATAATTCCCAGGGTTCTTCCTCCTCCTCTGATAGGATTAAACTGGTTCTTACCTTCCATACCCATAACTCGACTGTCCGTCAAATCCTGCTTAAACATTATTCCCTTCTCCAGTCTGATTCTGACACCCGTGACGCTTTCCACAACTTACCTCTGGTGGCCTATAGGCGCGACAAAAATCTGAAGGACATCTTGGTCCACAGCCACCTCAGGTCCTCTGCACCTGACCATTTTGGTACCGTTCGTTGCTCACGCGGCCGTTGCTACACATGTCCTTATGTGGTTCAGATGCGCTCCATCTCATTTCCCAAGGCCAGTTTCTCCATCGATGAGGCCTTTACATGTGAATCCCGTAATGTTATTTACGTGATGATATGTAAACGCTGTGGTAAGCAATATATCGGTGAGACTGGCCTTAGACTGAGCGACCGCTTCTGTAACTACCTGCATGCTATCAAGCACAGAACACTCACTCCTGTGGCTAATCACTTCAACGGCGATGGCCACCGTGGTGTCCTAGACATTCAGGTCACTGCCATCAGATCCAACACCACCGATGATAGATCTAGGTACGCCCTAGAAAGCCGTCTCATTTTCGAGTTGGGTACCATAAAGCCATTTGGACTCAATTCCTACCACTCTTTCGTTTAGTTCTCGGTCGGACTGGCCTTTGTTGTTTTTATTCATTTTGTGCCGCCAATTACGTCATCGTTTTGTTCCTCCCGTTCCACCTGTATTATCGTCTTTGTGTACTTCCTATTCGTATCCTTCCGGTATCTACCATATTTCACTCAGACACACATTCATTTCTACTTGTGGTATTTTATGTTTGTATGTTATGTGCGTATCTTGAAAAAGGCATATTGGTCCGAAACGTCGACTATGTCCTGTGTATTGTCATTTGTATGATTATATTCTGTGTTTTGTTTTATTGTATGTACCATATTTATTCATGTAAACATCCGTCAGTGATAGTGTGTTAGTCATCATCAAGTAGGACTTCATTACCTGTCCTCCAGGTGAGTATTATTTTCAATTATGTTCTACTAGCAGTACCACCTTTTATTGATTATCATTCTTAAAGAAGGGGAATTAATAGGCTGTAAGATTATCCAGGAACTAAAGCTGCAGGCAGCGGACCGCATCATATGGAGAACCAAAACCTCTGCCCTATGTGTCGCTTGCGGCACGAAAGGAACAAACTAATATATAATTTTGTTCCTTTCGTTTGAATTCGAATTTGACCTTTATTGGCTTTTTTGTTCTTGGGACTAGGGTTTTTTTTTAATGAGTGGTAACTCTGCTTGTGTCTGCTGTTTCTGTCTTTAAAAAAATCATTGAAATCTTCCATGACAAAGAAAAGTTGCTCTCTGTGTTATTTTGTCATTAATCTTATTTGTTAAGAACATTAATGTGTGCACGTTTTGGGCCTTTTTTTCTATACTCTTAAAAGTTTTTAAACCCCAAACCCCCACCCCCCTTTCCAATCTGATATCACTTATAATCATATCTCCAATACATTAGAAATTACTTATTTTATGCAATATCTCACATTATATTTGAATATTTAGCATATCCAACATAAATACATAAACAATGTTGCAAACAGTAAAAGCACAAAGTATAAGTTCATCTTTAGCGGTGGTTCTCAACCGTTTTTGGTGCCCGGCCCTTTTTGTGACAACTCGTCTTCCGTGTCACACCTGGTATCTTAAAAAAAAATGGCCATTGGTTTTCTGTGCAAGTCACAGAGTTTTAAGCTTTTCGCTATAAATTACATATATCGTTCAAACGATTATGTTTTTGTTGACCCACCTGGATGGGTCTGTGATTCGCATTTTAAAAATGTTTTCCCGTGACTTTCCTGCACGATTTCGTGAACCCAAATGAGTGGGGGGGGGGGATATAGCTCACTTTGAGAGTCACTGAACTATAGCACACATCTAAACAAAAGAACTAAAACAAAGAGAAATAAACTAAATAGGTTACTGCAGCACTTTCCATTTTGTCAGACATCATCAGACGTTTTGGTTATTTATATTAGCACAGAACTAGAAACAATTTTCAAAAAAGTGTAATTCACCATAACACGAGGTCTAACTTCACAAACACAGTATGGGGCAAATATTGTCCAGGAAGTTCTTTTAAATTTCATTTTTGTTTTTTCGTGGGTAGACAGAAAATGAAAAACACAACAACAACAACGTTCACGTTACACAAGAGGAGACCCAGAAAAAAACTTCATTGTTTGCTGATATGGATTCTAGAATTGATTTATTCTGAGATTTTTCGGTTAATTGAAGTATCGTGGAAAAGACACACACACACTAAGCATGAACTTATCGTACTTTCTGCATCACATTTTTGTTGTATTTTTAACTTAAACCATTTTATTTAACATTTAGCTAGTCATTATTTACTTGATTATCTAGATAAAATCATTATCATTTTAGTATATATCTTACACTTATTGTTTTATTATATATTTTAACAACTAATATCATTACGTTATATATTTAATCAAAATTTCATCACAGATGTTATCAGAAAACGCATTGGTCCTACATCGGGCATGTCCTACGCACAGACACCAACAGAATACAACACCAATCTCTTCAATGGATACCTACAGGCAAAAGAGCAAGGGGTAGACCAAAAGAAACATAAGAAGAACAATACTTAGAGAAAGTAAAACACCCAATATTCATACTATCCAAGTACTGCACAGAATAGCTTTGAACAGACAGAATTGGAGAGATCTGACCTCTGCCCTATGCGCTAACTTCAGCGCAAAGGAAAATGAATGAATTAATATATTTAATTAATATAATTTTAATAATGTGACTAATCGTTATAATTTACTTACTGTTTTGACTCACATCATTATAACTATCTTCAATTTTAAAACTCTAGTCATTATAATTTTCTTAATACACGCAAATTCAAGTAGGGAAGCATGAGGATACATTTTTTTTAATTCTAAAGGTTGACGGGAATTATACCAGGTCCTTTCTATCGACACCGAATCACATTGCAACTCAAGTAAACAGGTTTTCCGTACATGACTAACTACATCCCCATCAAAAGATGTGATCTTATCAAGACATTCGACCTGTGCACTCAAGTCACTGAGAATGGACCAATCGAGACAAGGACTATTATAATAACAACGAACATCCCGTACAAGTATTGAAGTATCCTCAGGACCACAAACATAGAACATAAGAACTCGTACTACAAGGACCGAAAGGCTACTTCTAAACATAAATAACATAGAGACAGGGCAATGTTGCTTCAAATAATAGTTTATATAGGTGAATTCATGTAAGAAGCATGAAGATAAATGAAAAGGTTCTTAAAGCTGACGGGAATTGAACCAGGTCTGTTCTAATTTATATATATATATATAAATATCTTGACATCTATCAATCAATTAAGTGCCATGCCGAATGGCGTAGGCGATCATGTTTTTCCACAAAATACTCATTTAGGAGCAAATACTAATATTTTTAGATAACTGAAGATGTAAATAGTATTGACGAGGTACTGAGAAA